>PVKS010010962.1:0-58313 GCA_004027875.1 Aplodontia rufa
GGCTGGGCCTGGACCTGGGTCTGAGGGAGGAGGGCTGCATTCTTGGGTTCTAGGCCTGGCTATGGAAACACAAGTTTTGGGCATGAAGGAGTTTTATTCTGAGAAGAAATACAGGGGAGCCCAGTGGATCCACTCCCTTAGTGCTTGCCGGTGTCCAGCGCCTGTCTGGGCCCTGCTGTGACACTCCCCAGCAGCTGTGAACTCAGGACTTTCAGCTCTGCTCCTCTCCCTGACCTCCGGTGCGCTGGGAGCTCCCTCCTCTAACTCAGTTTACTCACAGCTTCTGAGTGTGGTGACCCCCTCATGTCCCAGGGACTCCACAGTTCCGTGGTGGGGCTGCTCAACCAGCCTCTCTGGCTGAACAGTACAAGCAGTGTTCTAGGGTGCGCAGCGCTGGAGGCTTTCTCCCCATTTCCCTGACTGCGACAATGAGGCCCTGTCAGTTCTAGGATGAGTGAAAAAAACCCTTCCGCTGCCCAGACCCCAAGGCTAGAGGCCTTGTCTGAGGCACAACCCTGAGGCAGGTTGCCCTGAGCTGACACAGGCAGGTCAGCCACATTTGTTTGGGCTCCTGGTCAGGGTTGCCCCCCAAGTCCTGAGCGAGAGGCCCAGTCCGGTTGCTGGACCCCTCTGGATTCTGGGAGTTTGGATGCAGCATCTTCTCCAAACCTCCTTTGGTTTGGGGACAGATAGTGGAGATGGCGGTTGGGTATCAGGGGCAGGGGGCCACCCGAGGGCTGGGACCAGGTGTCCGTCTCACCCCACAGGCCCCCTCCAGTGCCCCGCTGTCTCATTAGGGCCTTGGCGGGAGTGTCCTTGGAGCCCCAGGTCCTCTTGAGCTGTGGAAAGAAAAAGAAGAGATGAGAGGAGGCTCCAGGGCTCAGAGCCAGGGAGGGAGGAGGTGAGAGATGGGGGGGGGGATTAGACTAGAGAGAGAGGAGAGGGTTTGAAGAGGAGAGAGAGATGAGGAAGCAGGCAAGCAAGGAGAAATGCGGAGAGAGGTGGTGAGCCAGGAGCAAGATGACAGATGACAGGAGGGGTGAGAAGAGGAGGAGGAAGAGGGGGCAGGTGACCAAGGAGGTGAGGGATGGAGGGGCAAAACTCAGGGGGAGGGGAGAAGGCCCCTGAGCCTCCAGAGGCAAGAGGGAAGTGAGGGGAGGCCTGGGGCCCCCAGACCCACAGAAGGGTAAGGAGCCATATTCCCTCCTGCAGCTTTGCAGCCAGAAGAAACAGGAAGTGCTGGCAGCTGCCTGGGGGGGCGGGTAACAAATATTTGCCAAGGGAGGTGATGCAGGGTCAGGGTGGCTGGGGACCAGGTGGAGGTGCTAGGTGAGGACCTTGCCCCTGCCTGGCCCCCTTCTCCTCCCCAAGCTCCAGGAAGTCACTGGTTGGGACTCAGGGAGGCGATTCCCAGGAAGCCCCACCCTGGGGAGAAGCCTCTAGCTCCCTCTTAGCAGGTGGGGAAACTGAGGTGGGGGTACAGTTCACGGACTGCACCCCAGGTCTGCTGGCATGCTGGGTAAGTCTAGCAGTCTCCCCTGCACACCCTCACAACAGTTCACTTTACAACTGAAGAAACAGACTCAGAGAAAATGTCACCTGACCAGGGTCTGCCAGGGAATTAGAACATTAATTCTAGTTCTCTCGCTGGGTGTGGTGACCCACCCCTGTAATCCCTGTTTCTGGAGGCTGAGGCACGAGGAATCCAAGATCAAAGCCACACTCAACAATTTAGCGAGATCCTGAGCAGCTTAGCAAGACCAGGTCTCAAAATAAAAAAATAAGGGGCTGGAGCGGTGGCTCAGCGGTTTCGGCGCTTGCCTGGCAAGCACGAGGACCCAGGTTCAAACCCCCCCAGCATCACATACACAACTAAGTGTTAGAGCAACTAAGGCCATGTGAAAAAATAAAGTTGTTTCTCTTTCTCTGTCTCTCTCACTGTCCCTCTCTCTCTAAAAAAAATAAAAAATAAAAATAAATTAAAAGGGCTGGGGATGTGGCTCAGTGGTTAAGAACCCTGGGTTCAATCTATCCTGGTGCAAAAAAAAAAAAAATTCTGTGGGAAACTCATTCCTACTCCCCAACAACCCCACAACACTCAAATCCAGGAAGCCAGCAAGCATCACCTGGGAGGCAGCCAGGGCTGAGCTCCAGCCCTCTCTGGAGACTCAGTTTCCCCATCTGGGAAATGGGTAGGCTAAATTTAGCTGCTCTTTGCAAGTGGGGCCTGGCATGCAGCAAGGTGACTGTAAGAGATGGTCGTTCTAACCTGGGGTGAGTCACTTAACCCCAGCCTCCACTTTCCCGTCTGTAAACATGGGCACGATAAGAGTATGGCCCGGGGTAAGAGTGTCATGAAATAGATAACAATAACTGTTAGGTTTCATTCATCCCCACAGACTCTTCCTCTCAACCAAACTGGGAAGGGGTTCAGCCGCTCAGCTCACTGATGTTCAGAGACGCCTGTGACATTGCCAAGATTGGCCCACAAGGCTCAGGAGTCTCTGTCCCATGCCATCCAGAGCTTGTCTCCTAGTGCACAGTAGGGGCACATGGGGCACATGAAAGGGACAACGCAGTTATGAATTTAGGTCAATGGTTCCCAGGAGCCAGGCACAGAGTAGGCCCTTGGAAAATGCTTCCTGCTTTTGGGTTCAGGGCAGGGACCCTGGAGTCCACCTCCACACCTGTGGGCAAGTGCCTTCCCCCTTCCTGACCTCTGGCACCTCCATCCTGTTCTTCTGGCAGAAACCACCAGGTCTCACCTCATTGTCACCATCGCTGGAACCTGACATCTGGGACAGGCAGCTCAGATCCCATAGGGAGCGGCTGGGTCGAGTTGGGGGGCCGCTGGCAGTCCGGGCACGCTGTACACTTCTTAGGATGTCACTGAGTGCAGGCCCTGATGGGGCAGGGGACTCCCACCTATCCCTCTCGAAGATGCGACAGGCATTCAGGCGGTGGGCAAGTAGGCCATTGGGTGGCAGCGGTGACACAGGGGCTACAGGGCAGCGGTGAGCCACACGGTGTGGGCTGCGGAACGGCTGCCAGTCCCCCAGGGCACTGATGAGGGGGTCCCGGTCCCGGTCCCGGGCAAGCATGGATGGCAGTGGCCATGAGGCTGCGTACAGTGTCCGGAACTCACGGCTGAAAGCATCAACGATTTCTCCGGTCAGCAGGGTCACCAGACCACGGTGCAGGCGAGCGTCACTCCACGTGAAGCTGGGGGAGCAGAACCAGGGGTCAGGATCTCTGTGAAGTGTGGTTCTCATCCTCAGTCCCCAACTGGCTCCCAGGGCAGCCCGTGTGACCCCCACGCGAGTCCTGGCCTCTGGAGCTTCAGGTTCGACCTCTGTAGAATGGGGGGCAACAGAAGTACGTGCCCCAAGGGACCAATATGAGGACAACATGAGCTAAGATGCTGTCATCTGGAGTCCGACTCGGGCTCAAACCTGGGCTCTGCCTGGATTCCAGCTGGGAACTCTTCCATTTCCTACTCTGGAAAGAAACGGGGTTAGTTTCCTGTCACCCACAGGAGCTGTTTTAAGCTCCACTGCTTCCAAGAAAGAGCGCACTTATTAAGCATTTGCTGTATGCCAGGCTCCGAGTCTCAGCTCCTATGTCTGTAAGATAAAGCTAAAACACAGGCAGCATACACTGAGATTGTGGGGCACTGTGCCTGCCTGTGGCCAGCAGGGAGAGCCTGAGAGCTGCGGCGGGCAGTGCCCCAAGCATTCCTGTCCCCATGGTGCGTGTTATTTAAAGCCTAGGCACACAGCACATGCTCCATGAACGCCCTCTTCTCTCCCAGCCTCTCTGGAATGAAAGGAACCCGAGGTTCTAACCCTGGCTCAGGAAATCTCAGCTGCGTCACATGAGCCCACCTGGAGTGGGGTCGCCTGGGAGGTGTGAGGCTGATGTCCAACCCTTGGCAGGCACAGCACCCGACAGAGGGGACGAGCTAGCGGGCAACCCTGTGGGCACCTTTCAAGCGTCCTTACCTTGGCTGGGTGACAGGCCAGGCCTCACTCGAGGCTGGGCTGCCACCAGCCCCCACCTATGACCTCACCCCCAGAGCAGCCAGTGGGAACCCTAAGGGGTCTGTGAGGTCACTACATTCCGCTTCACAAAGACTTGTCGGGGAGTGGTGCTGGCCGGCCTTCACCCCAAGGGCTCACGAACCTCCCGAGAGGGACACAGAGCATTGGGAACAGACACTGGGAGTGCTGACTCCTGGAGGCCAGGGCAAGGAGCAAAAATCTTGTGGGCAGGAGTTCCAGGAGGTCATTCATTCAGCTGTTCCTGGAAGTCCAGGAAGCCCCCGGCCTGGCTTGGGCGCCATCCCCGCCGCCAGGCCGCCATGGTCCTCGGCTGGCTGCTGCTTCTGGTAATGGCTCTGCCGCCGGGTACCACGGGTGCCAAGGACTGCATCTTCTGCGAGCTGACTGACTCCACGAAGTGCCCCGGCACCCGCATGCGCTGCGGGGATGACGAGGACTGCTTCACAGGCCATGGGGTGGCCCAGGGTGTGGGCCCTGTCATCAACAAAGGCTGCATACAGTCCACCAGCTGCGGCCGTGAGGAGCCCGTCAGCTACATGGGTCTCACATACAGCCTCACCACCACCTGCTGCTACGGTCACTTGTGCAATGCCAGCCCCGGCCCCACAGGCAGCAAGATGGCAGGGGCCGGCCTGCTGCTGGGCTTGCTGCTGCTGCAACATTTGCTGTAACCGCCTAGGAGGGCAGGGCCCCGGGACCGGACTCCCAGCTGCCCCACCTCCACCCCCTCCCCCCATTAAATGGCCAGAGGCCCTCGACAATCGCTTGTGGCCCCGGCTTCATCCATTCTAGGCTGTCCCCCGAAGCCAGGGGCCTGGAGAAGCGTCCTCGGGCCTGACTTAGTGGTGCCGGCCTGTGGTCTGAGAGTCTGACTGTGCTACTGTATTTCATTGGTTCTAAGCTGTGGAGAGCTTTGTATTTCAATCAGGGTGCTTCTTTCCGTTGGTGGCACCTTAGAGTCTATGAAATATGGTTAAAAAAAATCATTGTAAAAATAAACGACAGCTGACGCTGATGGAGGACTTATGTTACGTGCCAGGCACCATTCTTAAAGCGTGTTCTCGGAGCAGCAGCGCCAGCAGCAGCCGCGGCTGGGAAGTTGCCAGAAATGTACCACTTGGGCCCCATCCCAGGCCAGGTGAACAGCGGGTGGCAGAAAGCTCTTCAGGTGACTCTGGGGCATGCTCAGGCTGAAAACCCCTGTCGTGAGCAGTGGTCCTCAGCCGGGCATTTCTGTGCCCCGAGTCATGTGGCAGTTTCTGGAGAAGTGTTTGGTCATCGTAATTGAGAGGGGGTTGCTGCCCACACCTGCAAGGGTGAGGCTGGGGATGCGGCACCACATCCTACAAGGCACCTGGCAGCCCCGCCGTGGCAAAGAGGCAGTCGGAAATGTGAGTGGCGCTTTTGTTCTACCAGTACTAACCAAATCATCCGTGCAGGGGAAACCGAGGCTCGGAGAAGTGAAATAAACTGCCCGAAGCGGCACAACCAGTAGCCGACAGAGCTAAGATTTGAATCCAGTCCATTAAGCCCCAGGATCCATGACCCAGTTTTCCAGATTAGGGCTGACAGGGCCAAAGAAAGACTTACCCAGGGCTACTAACCAGGCTAGCAGCACGGCCAGAGCCAGTACCTAAGCAGGCCTGGCTGCAACCCCAAGCCCACACCCCCTGTCCTGGGAAGGTGTTTGGACCCATTTTACAGATGAGCACAGTGAGGCCCGGAAAGGGGAAGCCACATGAGGGAGGGCTGGATACAGGATGCTGGGAGGTGTGGGGTGGGGAGGGGTGGAGGCTGTACCTGTAGGATCCTGAGATGACTCTGTCACCATCGAGCAGCACAAACTTCTCCCTCACGTTGCCGCTCACCTGCCGTCGCCAGCGGCTCTGGAACGTGCAGCCCCGCACGATGCGGATGTCCAGGTTCTGGCAGGGTTGGCAGGGAAGCCCTGAGCTGCCCAGGCCCACTCCATGGACTTGGGGTCTCCTGAGGCTGGTTCTACCTGGGTGGCTTGCGACTCCATAGAAGCTGTCCATGCACCCCCAGAGCTTCAGGGGTTTTGGGGGATACCCCTCCATGGCTCAGGACCCCATGGGAGTTACCACCACTGTCCCTAGTGTCTTGGGCACTAGATCTCAGGGGATCCTCAGATGGCATCTATCTCAGTAACCCAGGACCCCATGGAAAAGCATTCCTCTGCTACACCAGCACCAGCAGATTGGGGACAGCCAGGTGCTTCCGGGCAAGCCCCTACCTCTGCGGCCCAGGGGTTCACCCCCAGCTGCTGGGCCAACACCAGGAAGGCAGCCAGGTGCTGTTGATCCAGGAGCAGGTAGACAGGCACCCAGCGGCGTGAGGCGGCGTCTACCAAGTCCGAAAGCAGGTCTGGGTCAGTGAAGACATCCATGACCACGGCCACCAGCTGCAGTGGGGGGAGAGGGCATGTGGATGTGTGGGTGGAGCCTAGGATTTGGCCACTCAGGGTGGGGGCCTCACATCAGGGGACTGGAGGTAGCGATGCTCTAGAGGCTGGGATATTCAGGGAGCTGAAGGGGGAGACCCCTGGACATAGAATAAGAAACAGGCAGACCTTCCTTGAGAACCTCAGCCTCCCAAATTCAGCAAAACTCTCATAAAAAATCACAAGATGCCGGGCATGGTGGCACATAACTGTAATCCCAGTCACTTGGGAGGCTAAGGCAGGAGGATGGCAAGTTCAAGACCAGGCTAAGGAACTTACTGAGACCCTGTCTCAAAATAAATATAAAAAGGGCTGGGGGTGTAGCTCAGTGGTAAAGCATCCCTGGGTTCAACCCCCAGTACTACCAAGAAAAAAAAATCATGTCTATAACCATGAACGGTGCTTTGCACTACGACACTACAGTGCCCAAACGTCCACCAGGTCAGTGGTTGGATGCCCTTGGAAGGCACTATAGGTAATTGTGCCCCCAGGTCTTCTGGAATGGCCTGGGTGGTGGGTGCAGGAGAGTTGATGTGCTAAGCCACTAAGGTATACTTTGGAGACTCCAGTGTGCCGAGGGATTGGACCTTGTAGGCAGAACAAGATTGTGGTGACCAACCCTGACTCACCAGTCAGATGGCCCAAGTTCAAATTCCCACTCAGCCACTTATAGGCAAGAGCTTTAAAGCCCATGCCTCAGTTTCCCCATCTCCTCAACGGGCATAACGGTCCCCACCTCTCAGGGTAGGACCATACACATTAATTCATGGAAAGCACAGGAGCTGGCAGACACCCAACAGCTAATGAAGAACAGGCCTTCTGGGGGCTGCAGGGGAGGGGACATCTGGACTCACCCGGGGCGGGGGGGGGGGGGTTGGAAGCTCCTGGCTTGGTGATGGTGGTGGTAGTGGGAGATGGAATGGAGGGCTGGGACTAAGGGATGGTCATAATTTGGTTCAAGGGGCATGGATGCCTAAATGCACCTGGAATCAGGGAGAGGAAGGACCCCCACCCCCACCAATCTCTGGCAGTGAGGATGAGGCATATGGTGTGAACTCGTGGGAAGGGACATGAGTCCTGGGCACAGAGACTTGCAAGTTCTAGGAGGGCAAGGGAGAGATATCTTGCCTGGGCCCCCGTTCCATGAGAGAGCTTGTGCCCCGGGGTACCCACCTTGTGGGCGGCCTGGATTTCTCTGCGCACCAGCTCCTTCAGAGGTGGGTGGCCCTCGCCAGGGGGCTGGGTATACAGCTGCGCACGGGTGATGCCCTTCCAGGAAGTATCCTCGGGCCAGCCCAGGCGCAGTGGGGGTGCTGGCTCCTCTGACTGCCCAGGCCAGTAGGTCAGGCTGCCCATGTTCCCGTCAGTGGTGGTGGCTCTCTCTGCTGCCCCGCCAGGCTCCTGCCTGGTTCCCGTCCAGTCTTCAGCTGCTGCCGCCAAGCCCTGGATCTCATCCCCACTCAGGAAGGGCCGCAGCCCCTCCTGCTGCACGCAGGCCTGGAATGCGTCTGCACCCTTGCTCAGCAGAGCTTCCAGCGCCAGGCGCTGGCCCTCTGAATACAAGAAACCCGGGCTGGCCTCGTTCAGGCGCAGCACCCCAGCCTCAGGCTCCACTCCTTCCAGTGCTGCCAGTTGGGAGTCCGCCATCAAGCAAGTGGGATGAGCTCGGGAGGCTGGGTCCCCAAGGGTCTGGCTGTTCTGGGGAGGACTGAATTTCTAGGGTCTCTGGACAGGTAGACTATGAGGCCATCTGGGGCCTCCAGGGCAGTCCTGCAAATGTCCACATGGGTCCCTGGTTCACAGTCCCAACAATCAGACTGCTCAAATAACTACTACCTGATGTCTCAGCCTTTTCAGGCCAACCACCCAATACTGTGCCCACTGGTCTTCTGACCTTCCCACACTGGCTATCTGATGGTCACGATGACCGCCTGACACTGTCCCCAACTGTGCAATGCATTAGCTGGCCATCTCTGATGGATCGCATGACCTCCAGCCTGCCAGCCACAAGATGCCCCAACAGACCCTTTAGCTATCTCAAATTTGTCAGACTGAGCACCCAACAACCCTGGTCAAAGGTCTGGCTAACCGCTGACCACCGAATTGTCACTAACCCCCAGTGCAGTGCGTTGCCAGCTTGACTCTGGTCAATACCATGACTAACTGACCCTCTGGCTGTTTGACAGACACCAATTGCTCCACCGACAACCTCAATACCTGTCATCTGGTGGAGCACCCAGTGGTCTCTGGTCCTATCTGTCTGCCCGGGTGATTATCTGGTCCATCAGTCGGCTGGCTCATTAGAAAATCAGCCAAGACACCTCCGGCCTTGGAGGAATGTACTTCAACCCCTGTCTTGGCACCACCCCTCCTCCTGGCTACAATGAGGAACACCCTGCTCCCTGGATCCTCATACCCCACCCCCACAGGCTGCTGCAGTTAGGAGCGACACTAGGAAACCTGCCTATAACCTCGACAGCCCATCTGAGAGCCCACTAGGCAGATATGGTCTCTGGGCTGTCTGCTGCTGCCTGTGCCCTGGCCCTGTCTACCCTCCACCCTACCCCAGTCTAGACTTCTGCCTGAATCTGTCTACCAGCCAACTACCTACTTCCTGGACAGGAACCGAACTCTCCTGTCATCAGCCTTCCAATTCTCCCAGTCTCTGATCCTACAAACCAGCTGCCCAACCTTCTAATCCCAGGGACCCCTGCACCTGCTTTTCTCCAGACCATGGCAAAGGGTCCTGCAGAGAAATAAAGCTGGCACAAGCATTGCCTCTACCCTCTTCCTCCCATCTCTTGCCTTCTCAGTTTCAAGACGGAGATGTCCTGCTTTTCACCGTTCTTCCGGCCCTTGTTGTAGTTCATTGGGTGTTAACCTGGGACCTAGGAACCCAGCCCCTTGTGCAAACACAGGGAGGGACCACACAGGGGCCCTTGCTCAGGGACTGGACAGCTGCCACACTCAGGCTTCCGGTTACCAGTACAGAGGGCAGCACCTCGCCTGTTCTCAATGCCCTCCCCTGTGGCCCCACCCACTAGAGCCAGAGAGATCCTGGGAGAAGTGGGTATGGCTAATTCTAGAAGGAAACCAAGACACCTGGGAAGGAGGTGGAGCTCTGATCCTAGTGGGTAGAAGGTCTAACAAGCCTGTAAGGTCAATACTGCGCATGTCTCATGAATGCCAGGGGGCACTGACCGCAGAGCTCCTCCTAGATAGAGGCTGGTCTCCCCAGGCACAGCACCCAACTCCCCAGACCAGATGCATCCCCCCACACGGGTGCCCACCCTCCTCAGCTCCCAATCGACACAAACATGGCCATCAGAATCAAGAATCTTTTTAATAACAATAAGATTGGAGTTAGTTTTTGTAGCCTCGGCTGGCCCTCCGGCCTCTGGCACGCTCGAATTTCCGGCCCTTGGAACGGACATAGGGTCTGTGGGAGGAGAAGGGAGGGTTAGGTGAAGCCTATCTTCCAGTGAAGCAGCTCAGGCTCCCTGGGAGATGCCCCCACCAAAGACAACAGCCCCAGACAGCCTGCGTCTGCCACCCCCACCCAGAAACTCAACTCGGTGGCTGTGGGGTGAGAAAAGGAGGGCAGCCAAAGGGTGGCCAGGCCAGGCCTGCGAGACCCTGATACTCACTTGGTGTGGCTGTGTGGGGTCCCAGGAGCCTTGCCAAAATGCCGGTACACTTCTCGGCCCTTGCGAGGTCCTGCAGGCAGAAGTCAATCAGGCAAGGACTGGCACCTATACCTGTTAAGAGCCACTCTCCCTTTGACCCTCACAGGGCTCAAGACTAGTTGAGCTGCAAGGTAGGGGGAGTTTCTGATCTCCCAGACCTATGAGGGTAAACGCTGCCAGTAGGCCACAGCTCACACCACGAGCATCACTCACCAGAAAGCAGGACTGTGCCGCAGCCCTTGGGAGAGTCCAGGGCCAGCTGGTCAAAGGTAAGGATCTTGCCACCAGCCTTGAGGATGCGGCTGCGGGCACGGCTGCTCACGCGTAGTGCACAAACCTGGGGGACACAGGGAGGGAGGGTCAGAGCCTCCAGCTGGGGCACTGAGGGGCTCTTCAGGACAACCATTCACTGTCGTGAAAACACCAACAACTATCACCAGGAGCTTCCTGACAGTTTCTGCTCTTATTGCTTTATGTCTAAAAACTTCCAGATCACTTCCCATGAGTTCTGGGAAATAAGAAAACTGAGACAGAAGGAATTAAGGATGGCTGGAGTGGTGGCTCAGTTTTGGAGCACTTGCTTGACAGTCATGGGGACCTGAGTTTCAACTCTAGCACCACACACATAGCTAAGTGTTGAAAACCAAAACCAAAACCAAATGAAAAATATAAAAATTGATTCTATTAAAAACAAAAATGAATTATAACTACTTGATCTGGAAATGACAAAGTAGCAAAAAAACTAAGACCCGAGCACAGGCTTACTCAGGAGCCAACACAGTCAGCAGTCTGCGACAGGGTCCCAGAAGGGGCTTGCCATGACCCTTCCAACCCTGAAAGCCACCAAGACAAGTGATGCTTTCCTCACCCAGAAGAGCGACAGTGGTAGCACCACAGAGCAAGAAATGAAGTCAGGTCTGACCCAGAGCCACCCACCACACTCACCTTCAGCTTGGGCACCTCCTGAACACGCACATCGTCAGTTATGGTCCCCACAACTACAGCCGTTTTGTTTTCTCGGCCAGGAAGCTTCATTTTCCTGATCTTGAGGAGATGCACACAGTTAGCTATTCTGCTGTTTAAACCCAATCACCTTGCTTCAGGTATCCCAAGGACCAGGGAAGTTATGCCCTCTAAATGAACCAAGCTCACCTCCCAAACTAGAACAGGTAAGAAAACTCAAGCAGATACATCTCTCCTGGTGAGGACGTGTGCATGCGTACAGGTGTGTGTGGGGAATCAAAGCTAGGGCCTGGCAAGCTAAGCAAGTGCTCTACCACTAAACCCCAGCCCCAACCCCTACAAGACATGGAAAACTCCCATAGGTGACTTGAAGGCTCAGGGCAATCCCATGAAGCCACTGTAACCACTACCACACCCTCCACCTCAATGAAGTAGAAATGAGCCTAAGAAGTCAAGTCAGCTGTTTATAAACACCAACTTCATCTGAAACTCAGGGCTCTGTACCCACTGCTGGCCACCTCAACTCCCTCCAAGCCAGCTCCTGGAGGCTTCTTGTGTCCACTACGCTCCCTGGACAAGGCACTCACCATCCGCGAAAGAGAGAGAGGTGGCCGATTGGTGCGACTCATAAATAACCTCTTCAGGACAACTTGGTTGAACGTGGAATTGGTTCGTCTGGCCAGAAACCTGTACAACTGTATGGGAAGGGAAAACAATAAGATCACGAACAGACAGCTCCTCTCCCTCCAACTTTCCAGTGAGGGAGCAACAAATGATTCAGGCTAAAAAGGTTGTTACGGCTTTCCTCCATATCCCTCAGTGTGAGGAAGAGTCAATGAGGAAGAGTCAATCCAGGTGCTTCCTGGCCAGAGAAAAATCCCCTCCCCACTCAAGATGTATTCAGTTCACGGGATGAAAACTCTGAAGTTCTGGGACAGAATCAGAGACCAAAGCCTGCCCAGCAAGAGCCTGGTACCCATACCAGAAGGGAGACCTGTGGTGGCCCTGCCCCAAGATCACATTCCTCAACCTTACCTTGACCAACAGCCTTAGATAGATGTCCTGGCTTTTGGGCTCCTTGCGCCGAACCTTTCGGTCCTTGTTGTGGCGGATGTCAACTCCCTGTGGGGTTGAAGGGAAAGCCATGGTACCACTTCTGAATCAGATCAATTATTCAACCCACAAACATTCTGTTATTACTTATTTTCTATACTGGGCTATGAGTTCAAATTCCAGGTCAGCACTGAGCCCTCTCCATGAGGTGGTTAACGCACAGTGCAACAAAATCTTTTTTTTGTTGTTGCAGGCTGAGGAACCAACTTGGGGCTGTGTGCACGCTAAGCAAGCGCTCTGCCACTGAGCTAAATCCCCAACCCCCCCCCTTTTTTTTTTTAAAGAAAGGGAGTGACAGAATTAACTTTTATTTAGTTTTTCATCACTGTAACACTCGTTTGTATTTATGATGCTGGGGTCTGAACACGGGTCCTTGTGTGTGCCAAGTAAGCTCAGGGCCACTGAGCTTCCACCCCAGTCCTCAAAATATCTTAATACAGTAGCCACATCAGCCTATAAATTTAAAAATTCTTTACAAACCACATCTTTGGAAGAATATAAATATCACTTAAGTTCTCAAAACTGATTCAGCATGCCTGTAATCCCAGCTACTGGGGAGGATGAGGCAGGAGGATGGTAAGTATGAGGCCTGCCTGGGCAATTTAGAGCCCCTGTCTCTCTCACTCACACACACACACAAAAGGATGTAGCTCAGGGGTAGAGTGTCCCTGGGTTCAATCTCCAAGCCAAAACAAAAACCAAACAAAAACCATACTGCATAATAAAAAATATGCCAATGGCAAACGCTAATAGTAGCATTGAACCTTTATTTCACATGAAATAACGACCTCAAATACAGTTACCTCCCTCTAACAACCCTATGAAGTAGTGTATCTCCACTTTGAAGCTAAGAAACTGAGGAAGGCCCAGGATTCCCATCGCACTCCCTACCTGCTCTTCTGAGAGACTGGTTTCTGGGCTGCGTAATTGTACATAACCAAGCATCAGCAGTTCCCACTTATACAGCACTTACTGTGTGCAGAACCCTGTGACGTGCACCTCTGAATTATTTATTTCTTCCTAACTCTGGAACCTTCAAGACAGGACTTCTAAGTTCCCAGAGAAAAAAATAAGACATGGGGGCAGAGGCCCGGAAAGCAACATCACAAGGTGGGTAGGGAGCTGAGAGTCAGACCGAGGCCCATCTGGACCCAAAACTTGGGCATCTGATTTTCAACTGCCTCCAGAACCCAACTTTCCAGACCGGGAGAGTGACAGGTCGAGGTAGGGACAGCAAGAGCAAGTGGTTAAAAGTGGCTACAACTCAGCCACCTACGCCTGACTCCTGGCTCTGTCATTCCCTGGCTCGTGGCGCCGGGCCATCGCTTAGCCTCCCTACACCTGGATTTGAAGTAAGAGCTACGTGACTCTGACCCACCCCTGGTCTCTGGGACCCCGGAACAGCCCCTCCCGCCTCGAAAATCACCTCCCTTGGGCACCCACGGTACCCCTATGCTTCCCTCGCAAGCCTCCAACCCAAGACCGCCGACGATGGCAGCGGATAGACAAGGCCTAGCCGTCGCTACACTCGCTCACCATGATGGCGCTCGCAGCTCAGCCAAGCCCGGAAAGAGAGAGCAGTGTCAGAGTGGGCGGGGAAAGCCTCCAGCGCGCCGCGCTCTAGTGACGTCACGAGGGAGACGCGACGACGCTCTAACATCATTCGTTCCTCTCTATGGTGCTTCGGAGGGCAAAAACAGAACAGGACGCCGGAACAACCAAAGAGAAGCAAGCACGACGTCGAGGAGCGAAGGGCCGGTACGTCAGGCGCCTCTCTAGCCCTACCCGGTCGCTGTTCTCGATATTCTTCCGGGAGAAAGGATCTGAGAGCAAGAGAGATGCGTGGACCCAGGCGGAGGCTTCGCGCGGTGACTCTCTGGCCTGACGTCGAGGCCTCTCGGTGGCTCCCGGAGGACCTAGAGGGCCGGGTGTTGGAGGTGAGGAGGCGGGGCTGACGGGGCTTGTCTGGGCCTGGAGAAACCTCTCACCCCTTGCTTCCGGCGTTTCCTTGGGTTCGCGGCAGCTTTATCTCCCGCTGAACTTCTAAAGCAGCCGAAGCTCGGGAAGTCCTAATAGATCTCTAGCCCGAGGCCTTCTTGCTGCAGCTTAATTAGAGCACCCTTTATTTCCACCTCTTCTATTCATCTTCACCCCCAGCCCTTTCCTCAGCTTCCCCCGTCTCGAAGGGGCTGCATTTCTCAACCAGAGAGGTTCAGCTGGCCCAGCGGTTTCGGTGTGAGGGATGTACAAGGTACCTGTGTGTAGAGAAGGCGCGCTGAGGCCCCGGCTTGGAGGGTTGAGGGGACAAGGAAGAGGTGACAAGCTTCTGAGACCTAGAGAGAGGGAGATAGAGATTCAGAGAGGAGGAAGAATGGAGCCCCCGTGGGTGGCGGTGGGGGTGGAGGGACAGATGAGGGGTTGGGGACCCACAGGAAAGTTCAGAAAGATGGCAAAATGGGGCCTTGCCAGTCTGTAACCGAATTCACGTTCTGGCTCTGGTTCTTATTAATGGTGTGCCTTTGGACAAGTCACACTTTCCGTATTTAGAAACAAAGGAAAGATAATTGGCTGGCACACAGCACCTTTCCAAGCACTATAGGAGTAAACGGAAGCACCTGGGTGCCCCGGTGTTCAACAGAAGTTAGCCTCCCTCCTGTTATTAGCACTTGTTGGATACAACCAGACGGACTGGTTGGGACAATGACAAAGCTGCTGGTCCCTGGCACACTGAGCCTTAGGGCCTCTTATATTCTGCTGAATGCTCCCACTCTCTCACTTCTCCTCCACAGAGCTCAAGGACAGGCCTGGACAAGTGTGAGGCCTGACTCCCTGCCCAGACCACCCTCCTATGGCCTCAGACCCAGGGCCAGGGTCCTGTTGATATAACAGAGCAGAGGGACAGCAGATGAATGGACACCTTCAGCCAGAGGAGCAGCAGAACCAGGTAAGGGTCCATCTGAAAGCCGAGATCATTCACTGTGGACCCTTCTATCAGTGATCACAGGTGTAAATGGCTTTTCCTTATTTCCCACAGGGCAGCTGAGGCTGAGAATTCGGGGGGCTTCCCAGGGGTCACACAGCAAGTCTGCGCAGGCTCCTTCTTTCTGTGCATGACTTGGTCTCTGCGATTTTAGTCAGCGGCTGCCTTTCTTTCTCCCTGGGCTTGGCGTTCAGTTACTGTGCCTCCCTGGCTTCAGCATTACTGGGTTTCTGTCTCACATTCTGCATCATCATTCCCTGGCACATGCCGTCTGGGGCTGTTGGTACTGTGGGTACAAGGTACATTGCTTTAGCAATACGTGACCTTACTCCTCCACTTGTCTCTCTAGTAAACTTTGTCCCTGGGTCTCATTCAGCGTTGTCTTTCTCTCTGCAATTCTATCTTACGCTAGGTCTCTTGATATATCCTTGCCTTGCTTTGTCAGTTTCACCATGTCTTTGCCTCCCTGTGTCTCTCAGGTTTGCCTTCTGTTGCTCTTGGGCGCAGCTTCTCTAAGCCTCTGTGCTTCCAACATTATTCCACTTCCTCACCCCTGACCTAGAGGTCTCTCGCTCTGTCTCCCTCTTGCCATGTGACTGTGTCATTTCCTGGGCAGATGTTTATCCCGTGCTGCCTCCACTCTGGTTAGAGTCCAAAGTAAATAGTTGGCGAAATAATGAGCCTGTGTTCCCTGGTTTTCATTCCAGAAGTGCCTGTCTCCACCTGTCATTTTCTGGGGAGTTCTTGTGTTCTTACCTTGCACATTCTCAATCCCACGGTTTTCTTTTTTCTTTGTTCATATCTTTGCTTTTCTGAGTGTGTCTTGACTTACTGTCTGAAATATAAACCCTGCCCCCTGGGTCCCTGCCTTGCGTTGTGTCTGGGTCTCTTTCTCCCCCTGCCTGTCTTTAGGCCTTTGTTGCCAGCGTTAGGGTCTCTCGCTCCCCTCTCTCGGTCTGCAGCTAAAGGTCTTCCCCACGCCCCTTTTCTTTTGTAAACTCAAGGAATGGGACGGGCTACTTGCCTTCAACAAAGAAGGCGTCCGCGGCACCGTCCACCGGCCGCGAAGTCACCTGTGCTGCCCTGTGCCCTCACCTACTATGGCGGCCGGCCTGGCGGAACGCGACGCCCCGCCCAGTTCTCGCGCTCGCTCGCGTGGGGCCGGCCCCTGCGCCAAACTCGCGAGTCTATTGGTCCCGCCTCCGTGCGCTCTCATTGGAGCACCGCAGGCAGGCCGCGCGGCCATTGGCTGAGCGGGTGCACACCCTCCCCCCACCCCTAGGTCTGATGGGGGCGGTTGTGCAGACTTGAGGGGCCAGCTGGAGGAGAACCCGGCGTGTGAGGAGGGTGCGGGGGGTCGGGGCAGGGATCCCAGTCTGGGGAACTGGTAAACCAAGAGGAACCGACACGCAGGCCCGGGACAGGGGGTGCTCGGGTGGGAGATGGAAATGCAAAACCAGGACTGCCCCTGAGGGATCCAGGGATGGATACCCAGGCCTGGGTCTGGGTTCTGAAAGCTCAGAGGGCCGGGGAAGCCAGGGGCCCAGGAACAGTGACTTAGGCATGTGGATGGGGAACCTGCGGATGGAGATCCAGGCCCAGGAGTGCAGGACATGCAGGGCTCTGCTTGAGCCTGGTTTGAGGTTCCCATAGGGACCATTGCAGGCTTGGGGGTGGAGCAGACGCCCTGTGCCTAAGGGAGCCGCCCTAGGTAGGGGACTGAGGTGTATCTGGGACTGCGGTGAGCCCAAAGAAGGTGAGAGGCAGGACTAGGCAGGTGGCTGGGCGAGACAGTGAACAAAGGTGAGCAGGAGGAAAATGGGAGTCAGAGCTGGGCAGAGCTCAGGGGAAGGGACCGCTCCTTGGAGAGCAGGTGGCCAGACACCCAGGTCAGTGCTGGAAGACAAGCCCTTAGCCCTTGCCCCTTTCTGTTCTTGCATGTGGCTCCTCTCTGGTCCCTCAGTTGCATCCCTTCTCTCTAGCTCTCCACATCCCTGCTTCCTGCCTCATGTTTGCTCTCCCTTCTAAATGTCTGTTGCCTTTCTCATTGGGATGAGAAGCTCTGAGCCTTCAGTATCTTTCATCAGTCTGGGTTCATCTCATTGTAGCTGTTTGTCTCTTGAGTGTTTCTCTGGTTTTCAGTGTTTATCCCTTTTTTCTTTGCGTCTGCGATTCCCTCTCCACCCGGAGATGACTCAGTGTCTCAGGGTGTCATTCTCTGGCTTTGCATGTCCATTTCTGCATGCATCTCCACCATCCAGTCCCCCTCCTGTGCCTTATTTTTCCCCAAAGCTTTTATCATCACTCAACATACTCTATATTTTACTGTTGGACCTTGTTTTTTGTCTTCTGATTGAAATATAAACCCTGTAAAGGTAGGAATTTTTGTCTGTTATGTTCCCTACTATATTTGCTGGGCCTAGCGCCATGACTGGCACATGGAGGTTCTGAATAATTATTTGGGGAATAAATAAAGGAACGTTTGTGTGCCTGGGTCTCAGGCCCTTCAGGGTGTTGGCCTTCTTGCCCAGCTGGCCTTTACCCTATGTTTTCCTGTCTCTCCACCCTTGTCTGAATCTGTCGTCTCTGGTACTTATTTCCCACCTGCTACTGCCCCTCATTGTCTACTCCTTCCCTTGGGCCCTACCCCTCCCTCCACCTTCATAGGGGTCCTAGACTCTGACCCTTTCCCTCCTCCCTCCCCACAGAGGCCAGAGCAGGAGCTGACATCGAGCTGGGGCCAAGGGCCTAAGAACACCTGGGACAGGGCCGAGGCCATGGCCCCCCCACCACCATTGGCTGCTAGTACCCCACTCCTACATGGCGAGTTTGGCTCCTACCCAGCCCGTGGCCCGCGATTTGCCCTTACCCTCACATCACAGGCCCTGCACATACAGCGCCTGCGCCCAAAGCCTGAAGCCCGGCCCCGGGGTGGCCTGGTCCCACTGGCTGAGGTCTCAGGCTGCTGCACCCTGCGGAGCCGCAGCCCCTCGGACTCAGCAGCTTACTTCTGCATCTACACCTACTCTCGGGGCCGGCGTGGGGGCCGCCGCAGAGCCACCCGCACCTTTCGGGCAGATGGTGCAGCCACGTATGAGGAGAACCGAGCTGAGGCCCAGCGCTGGGCTACTGCCCTCATGTGTCTACTCCGAGGATTGCCACTGCCTGGGGACGGGGGTGAGGCGCTGGGCAACGACTCTGTCGTAGGGCTACCTGGATGTCTCTACAGATCTTCCTCTGTGGGCATCTCTGAGTGTTTGTGTAATGTTGTCTGTCTGGGTCTGTATTGAAAGAGTGAGACAGGGATGGGCCACAGAGAGAGCAAAAACAGGCAGAGGGAAATGAGTTAGGTCCCCTGATCTCTAGAGGCTAGATTCTATCTCTGTCCCCTCCCCCTCCCGTGGGTCCTGACCACAGGTGGATCAGAGGCTCTGGGCTGGTGAGAGCATCAGACTGAGTCTTGAGCAATCACCACGGAGAGTGACAGGTGCCAACACAAGTCCCCTGAGGCATTCAAGGAGCATAGAGGTGGAGCATAGAGGTGGCATCTAATCCAGCCTGTGGACGGTCAGAGGTTTTCAGCAGAGCCTGGATCCACAGGGTTCTCCAGGGTTCCCCATCTAGTGAATTTTCTATGGGCCTCCAGGGTCCTGCTGGCTTCCTGGGGCCCCTAGGGATGGTGACCACGAAGGAATCCAGTACTGTGAAGTAACCTGATGCTGGGTAGGTGTTTGAGGATCACAGTTCCTTTGTTCTCCTCCCACAGATGGGTCCAAAGGGCACTTTGGTTTCACACCCAAGCCCTTTGTCTCAGCACCTGGGAGAGGGGGCAGGACTGCATGCTTGGGCCTGGCCAGGTGAGGGCTGGGAGGAAAAAACACCCAGCAGGCCCCAGATGCCAGCCCTTCACCAATCCCAGTGGGGACTGTCTGAAGGAACATCCAGACCGAGGGGGCCTGGGTGTCTGGCCCCTGTAGACCCTACCCTCTCTCTGCAGAGATCACCCCTGAGCTTCTGCCACGGCCACCCCGGTTGCTCCTATTGGTTAATCCCTTTGGGGGGCGGGGTCTGGCCTGGCAGTGGTGTAAGAACCACGTGCTGCCCATGATCTCTGAAGCTGGGCTGTCCTTCAACCTCATACAGACAGGTAAGGGCAGCCAGGATGGGAAATGGGGGCTGGGGCTAGGACTCCTGGGTTCTGGGGGAGGAGTGTGGCAGGGAGCCCAACTAACCTCCTGATTTTACTCATTAGAACGACAGAACCATGCCCGGGAGCTAGTCCAGGGGTTGAGCCTAAGCGAGTGGGATGGCATTGTCACCCTCTCCGGAGATGGACTGCTCTTTGAGGTAAAGGGGAGCACCTGAGCCCTGAGCCCTGAGGGACTAAAGAGGCCAGGGCCAGGACCCAGGCAACTGGTCTTTTCCCTGTAGGTGTTGAATGGACTCCTAGATCGCCCTGACTGGGAGGAGGCTGTGAAGATGCCTGTGGGGATCCTCCCCTGTGGCTCTGGAAATGCCCTGGCGGGAGCAGTGAACCGGCATGGCGGGTAGGTTGGGCACAACTGCTGGGGAGGCTGAGGGAACACATGGGAGGGATGAGCCTACTTTGGGGCAACAGGGTCCCCACATCTCCCTCTCAGTCAAACCCACTGTCAGTCCAGAAAACCAGCCTGGCTGTGGGATGTGCACACCCCAGTTCCAGACATTTGAGCCTCTCTCATTCCCAGCTATATTCCTAGTAGCTAGAACTGCTTTGCACATGGGAGGCACTCACTGGATGCTCACTGGATATCTGGAGGTAGTCACAGGGCTGCAGTGGGCTCAGGGACATGACCTCCCTGGGTTCAGTGTCATCTGCTTCCCTGACTTTCTCTCCCTGCCGTTTGCTCTTTCCCACTGCCTCTTTTCCCATCTCTGGCTCTGAAGGTTTGAGCCGGCCCTGGGCCTTGACCTGCTGCTCAACTGCTCACTGCTGCTCTGCCGCGGTGGTGGCCACCCACTGGACCTGCTGTCTGTGACACTGGCCTCAGGCTCCCGCTGTTTTTCCTTCTTGTCTGTGGCCTGGGGCTTCGTGTCAGATGTGGACATCCAGAGCGAGCGCTTTCGGGCCCTGGGCAGTGCCCGATTCACGCTGGGCACAGTGCTGGGACTTGCTACATTGCACACCTATCGAGGACGCCTCTCCTACCTCCCTGCCACTGTGGAGCCAGCTTTGTCCACCCCTGCCCACAGCCTTCCCCGTGCCAAGTCAGAGCTGACCCTGACCCCAGAACCAGCCCCACCTGTGGCCCACTCACCCTTGCATCGCTCAGTGTCTGACTTGCCTCTTCCCCTGCCCCAACCTGCCCTGGTCTCCCCTGGCTCTCCTGAGCCTCTGCCTGTGCTGTCCATCAATGGTGGAGGCCCAGAGCTGGCTGGGGACTGGGGTGGAGCTGGGGATGCTCCACTATCCCCAGACCCACTGCTGCCCTCACCCCCCAACTCTCCCAAGGCAGCCCCACTCTCACCCATCACTGAAGGGCCCCCAGAAATGCCAGCATCCTCTGAGCTCTCACCTCCCACCCCTGCCACCCCAGTAGCCTCTACCTGGGGACCAGCTGACCACTTGCTGCCTCCCTTGAGTACCCCACTGCCGCCAGACTGGGTGACGCTGGAGGGGGACTTTGTGCTTATGTTGGCCATCTCTCCAAGCCACCTGGGCGCGGACCTGGTGGCAGCTCCACATGCACGCTTTGACGATGGCCTGGTGCACCTGTGCTGGGTGCGGAGCGGCATTTCACGCGCGGCGCTACTGCGCCTCTTCTTGGCCATGGAGCGTGGTACCCACTTCAGCCTGGGCTGTCCGCAGCTGGGCTACGCTGCGGCCCGTGCCTTCCGCCTCGAGCCACTCACGCCTCGCGGCGTGCTCACCGTGGACGGGGAACTGGTGGAGTACGGGCCGCTGCAGGCGCAGATGCACCCGGGCCTCGGTACTCTGCTCACTGGGCCTCCCGGCTGCGCCGGGCCGGATCCCTGAGCCTGAGCCTGGGTCCGCGTCCGCACCCGCTAGGGGCGGGGCCTGAGGTAGAGGGTGTGGCCTGGCTGCCCGGGTGGGGAGGGGGCTTCCCAACGGCCAGAGATTAGCTGCCGTCCCAGGGTCGTGCCGCCTCCGAGGGTGCAGAGATGTTGCTGGAGGGTGGCCTGAATTCCAGGCTCGTCCCGAGGACAGTGCCAGACCAAGGAGGGCGGCACCTGGTTCCTGGGGGCGGGCTGCTGTCCTGCGGCCTCGTAGAAGGCCAGGGCGGCTGAGGGCACAGACTACCTTAAGCGTCGCCCAATGACGGGCCCGAATCGGCGAGCTGGGCGAGGCCTTAGTTCACTGACCAGTCAGGGCCCGGTTCTGGCCCAATCCACTCTGGTGCCTCCACTTAACTGGCCAATCAGCCCAGGAGGGGCAGGGTCCCCGGGCCGTCTTCAGATTTGCACTAACGTTCCTCCCCCCGCGGGTGGGGGCGGGGAATTTATATCCCCCGTTGTGTGTCGCGTGCGTCCCTCGTCCCCCACCTAAAAAGCAATGGAAAAGGTCTATGCAATAAAGGCAGCCGCTTCATTCCTCTAGGGCTTCGCCCGTTCCTCATCCGACAATCCAGAAGCGGCCCTTTCAGCAGCTCCTGTCCTTTATGGATAGCAGCCAGGCCCTAACCACCGACCGCAGCCAGTGTGACCTGCTGGTCTTGACGCGGGGCCAGGTAGCTTCCTTGTCCCCACAACAGCTGGCTCTGGGGTTCTCAAGATTTATTCAGGATCGTGTTAATTGAGGCGGTGGAAGGATGGGGTCCCCAACGTGCCAGAGGCACACGGGACCCTCCCCGCCCCCGGGAGGGAGGGGGGAGGCTCGCTTTTTCTTAAAAATATAAATGTATTTATCTGCATCATCACGGTCCCTGGGGCACCCAGCTGGCCAGCCCGTGGGCCACAAGGCGGGGAGGGAGGAGGGCACAAGTCTGAGCAAGGAAGAGGTGGGCTCTGCCAGGTGGGGGTGGGGGCACCCTCACAGGGCCCCATGCTGGGCTTGGTATCGGGACAGCACCGCTCGGTAGTGGGACAGCTCCTGACGGACAGACACCACCTCCTGACGCAGCAGGGCGTTCTCCTTCTCCAGGAAGGCTGCCCGAACAGAAATCTGGTTTTCCTTAAGCCGCCGGGCATCACGAGACCGCTTGGCTGCCTCATTGTTCTTGTATCTCCGGCTCCAATACTTCTCGTCCTGGGGGTGGAATTGTGGAAGGGCACTGAGATCTAGCGAGATAAGGGAGGAGCAGCTTCTAAGGCACCCCTACCCCAGGGCTGCTTATTGCTGAGCAGAGGGGCCTAGCGGATACCCAGTCCCTGCTGGGATGTGTATCCAAGGGTTGGCCCTCCTCAGGCCCTAGTTGCTAAGGAGAGCCGGCTCTTAACAGGAGCTAAAGCATGAGATACTCCCACCCTCAAGCTAATGGGTTTCAGGATTCTACTGTGCAAAGCAGACCTCAGCCTTCCCTCCTGGACAAAGGGCCTGCAGTTAGCCCCTGGTTGCCAAGGATGATTAGTCCCTAGCATCAGGGCCTTCGGGGTCCTGAAGTCTTGTTCCAGTGAAGAGCACTGCCCTATATATTGCTTTTCCAGATCCTGGTTGTTAATGAAAGCTTAGCACCGCCCCGTCCCCCGTCCCCCATCCCCCATCCCCCACTCCCACCCCATGCACTACCACTACTATGTGGTGGGATTTAGTGTGTCTCAAAAAATCCTTTCAGAGGTGGGCAGTTTTTGACCTGGTTGCTAAGGCAACTTCATCCCTCCTCAGCAAACAATGAGATCTAAGTGATTCCAATGATTGTGGGTGGTCTCTGACCAGCTGGCCTTGAATTGCCAGGGAGCTGCCACCTCCCCAATAGGACCTGGTTGATTGAAGAGCTGATCCTTTAAAAAGGGGTCTATCCTGAGACCTCCCCAGAGGATTATACCCAGGGTCTTCCAATCCTGGAATCTAGTTAGTAAGGGGGTCCACTCTTTAGTAACAAGGGCTATCTAGCTCAGAGAGATGCTTCCCTCAGCTCCCATCTAATTAAAACCTAGTTTGAGCTTGCTAGGACACATCTAGTCCCTAGCAACAGGGTCCTGAAGCAAGAAAAACACACTGGTCTAGATTGGGCCTCTAGGCCCATCCCTAGTAGTTGCTTCTCATGACACAGATTTGTGAGAGAGGCATAGGCACCTCTTGCTAGCAGAGCTCTTGCTAGCAGAGAACTCAGCAATCGCAAAAATAATGCTAGAAAGTCAGCCCATGCCCAACACTGTAAATCAGAAAGTGGCCTTGGTTAGCAATAAGAATACCAGTCCCAGCTACGATCTGCAAAGGCTGGCAGCATCTGCGTCCTAGACAGAGGCAATCACTGTGAAGGATGCCCCAAATCAGAGGTCAATGATCCAGCCCCAGCTGGCTGGCTGCTCAGATGTCCTTAGCAAATGGGCCTCCTGGAACTTGAACCCTGCCCTGCTGAGGATTCTAGGTCCAATTGACTAGAGAACCTCCAAGTCCACACAGCCAGACCAAGTATAACTGACTGAGTCTGCACCCCACAATGACACTGTCTTCATAAGTCTCAGGCCCAACACCTTTCCCCTTGTACTCCCTGGCCAAAGGGAACTCAGCTTGGACTGCAGGCCATGAGAGCCGGACAACTCATCCCAGTGAGAAGCTCGGGTTGGCTGGAAGAAAGGTCCATCCCTAGTTGTGGGCCTGTCCTAAGCTATGCTGCATTTCACATCTGGTGGTGCTCACCTTCTGCTCCTCTGGCACCTGGATTTTCCTAGCCTTCTTCATGATTGGCTGGGGCTTAAGTTCCTCCTCTGAAAAGCGGTGTCTGCGAGGGTCAAAAGTCTCATGGCCTGGAATGCTTGACAGGGCAAGATCAGCTGGGTCTGGTTCAAAGGTCATCAGCACCTCCACCGTATCTGGGTCCACAGGACTGGGTGTGTCCCGAGAGGTCAGCCCTTGGGAAACAGAATGTCACTTGAACATGTATTAATTGGGGGGGGGGTTCTCAGAAGCTATCCCCTGCTTAGGTATCTTGCACACAAAGCTTGCCTGCCAGGCATCAATCTCCATGGTAACATAAAAATATGAAGGTTCTGGGTCTGGAGCAGTGGCCTGGCCTTTACGGTGCTTGCCTGGCATCCACGAATACCAGGTTCAAACCCCAGCACCATGTACAAAGAGAAGTGTCTGAGCAATGGAGGCCATGTGAAAAATAAAATTGATTCTTTCTCTCAGTCCCTCTATCTTTATCTTTAAAAAAAAATTTAAAAATGAAGGTTCCAGGGCTGAAGAGGTGGCTCAGCAGTTGGGGCCCTTGCCTGGCAAGCACCAGGACCTGTGTGAACCTCAGCACCACATACACAACTAGGTATTAGAGAAGCAAAGGCTGATGAAAAAATAAAGCTTATTCTCTCTTTGCTTTCCCTCTTTCTCTCTCTCTTTCTTAAAATAAATAAATAAAGGTTCCCTAGGCCGCAAAGCTGCTTAGACTTGGAAAACACTCCTGATGTTACAAACAGGGAAAGTGGCACTCAGTCATAAATGGCTCTAAGTAACAGGGGTCAGGTAATGATGTCTGACAGCTAGGGACTTCAGATTCTGCTTCCTTCCCAGAGTCCAGCCTGAATTCTACTTACTGAATCCCTGACCAAAGCTTAGATCGCAGGCTGTTCAGGAAAAAAAAGGTTAGAGTCTAACCTCAAGTTAGACTCTAAGAACTCTGGCCTCCGAAGGATTAGGGAAGAGAACAGGAACGGCTCTAAGGTTCCAGAAGCTTGGTTCAAGGAGTCTGTGCCTTTAAGCGTGAGCAAGCCGAGGCCAACTGAGGACACAGGTTCAGGGCTGAGTCACGTGCCGCAGCCTGCTTCTTTCTTCCAACCCACCCCAACCCCCGCCACCACAGCCCTCACGTTCCCAGGCCCCGCCTCCTCGCGCGTGACAGCGCGTGCGCCGAAACTAGGAGCAGGGAGGGAAGTCTCACGTGGCTAGGGAATGTGCGGCTGGGAAGTGGAGTACCCCAGTTGTGCCTGGAGGTCGGACCAGGGGCAGAAGTATCCCAGACCTGTCCTCTGCCCCTAGAGACCTCTGTTTGCTCGAAGGGGTGCACTTTTCCTCTTGCTCTTTCGGAAGGCTCCAGACCCCCCCTGATCTCTGGGGAGCATCGGAGAACCCACCAGGTCCCTAGGCTCCCAGTCCCCTTGTCAGTGGGGTGGCACTGAAACCAAGATTCCCTCCCCCAGGAATATAGGGAGCTCTACAGGAGGACCCAGAATCAATATCCCCTCTGCAGGTCCCTGAGGTCTGGGGCTACTGCACCCCTAATGGACACAGGAAAGTAGACAACCTAGATTCGTGGGAAACACAAGTCTGTGTCTAAGAGTTCCAGCCCGATCCTAGGGCCAGTACACTCCCTCAATAAATAACTTTGATGTTCTCCACTTCTAGTCCCAGAAGTATCTGGACCATTTGTCCCCAGGCTCAACAGAAGAATTCACACTATATCATTAGGCTTCCTGGAATTTGGGGTCCCAGATCCCTCCATTCTTATGGATCCAGGACACAAAGACTCAGACACATCAGGGGTTAGACTCTAACCCAGTATTCGGGACCACAGCCCAGGTCCCACGGTCCCACCCAGCTCCCAGCGTCGCAGGCCCCTCCCCTTGGGGTCCTAGCTCCGCCCCTTTCGCCGCACCTGCGCGGTGGCCGCCGGCGGCCCCCAAAGCAGCCCGGGCGGGGGCGTGCCCCGGCGAGGAACGTGGGGAAGCCGAGCCGCAGGACCCTGGCCCAGGGGAGGGTGCCGGCGTGCGCGCGGGAGACGGCGCCGGCGACGGGCCACCGGGGGGCGGCGGGCTGGGCGGGAGCCCGTGCTCCAGAAGGAAGGCGTCCAGGTCCACGTACTCCACGTCCCCGAAAGGCAGCGTGCGCTCCCACAACAGCGGCGCCAACAGACCCGGGCCAGGCACCGCCGCCTGGCGCCCCCGCGGGGACCCGCCGCCCCCCGTTACCCCAGCTGGGGCATCTACCGGGCCCGCGGTCTCCAGGCCCGGCCCCGGGACGGTAGTTGAGGGCGGAGCCGCCTTGCGCTCCTTTTCCTTCAGGAGACCTGCGGGCCAGGAAAACACGGGGCGGGATAGAGGTGGGTTGGAGAGAGAGGTGGAGAAGGGACCCCCAAGTCGGAAAGAGGAAGATTACGGGAGACCCACACGGCAGAGAGCCATAGAGAGACAAGGATGGAAGGAGAGAGACAGGAGAGGAAAGTCAAAGACCCAGAGGGAGGAGGGGACAGAAATAGAGAAGGGGAGAGAGGCCAAAAGGGACAGAAAAGAATGAAGATGGGGGGTGCGTAGAGAGAGGGGAATCAAGACTCAGAGAGAGGAGAGGGCACAGGGAGATAAGGACAGAGGACGGAGAAGGCCCAGAGACACAGAAAGTCAGCGATTCAGAGAAAGAGGGACGGAAGTTCAAAAAGAGGGGGGCGAGGGACAGGGTAGGTGGAGGGTTGGGCAGGTGAGAGAAAAAATGACAGCTTTGTAATTCCTCTGTAATTCCCCCCACCCCCTGAGCAGTGAACCCCTTCTCCCTTCCCCCACAATCTGTAAGGGGCTAGAAGGGGGCTCTATTTCTCAGGCACATTCCTTATCCCTACATTCCATGTGACCCGATGAGGCCCCGCCCAACCCCGTGTCACCACCTTGTGAGCGTCCAACACACACCCCCTTCTCCCTGGACCCCAGGGGTCCATACTCCGAAACCAAATGAGAGAGGAGTATGGGGACCTGGACTCCAGGGAGGACAGATTGGGAGCCTGCACTGTTGGGCCCTGGACGCTGAGAGGTCTAGAGGCTTAAAAGTCTGGGTAATTGAGTGAAGATCGGAAACGATGGCATTGAGCACATAGACGGTGTATACTATAAACCATTCCCCACCCACAGCACTTGAGTCCCTAAGGGAGTGGGGGCTAGAACTCACAGCTGGCCGGCTCTTTGGGCTTGCTGGTCCCCTGCAGAAGGCTCCGCAGCCCAAGCAGCGCTCCCCCACCAGGGGGCACCCCGACCGGGCTGCCCAGCAGCAGGGGGGCCGAGGTCCTGTCGCTCAGAGGCCGCGCCATCTCTGGGCACCTGCCCCCGGATTCATGGACTCATGGAGAGGCGAAGAGCTGGCCTGCTAGTTACCGGCACACTCTTGTGGTTCTGGCGAGTGTCTGCCCAGGGTCGGGCGAGCGTAGCTTGCAAGCCTCCAGTATCCAGAAAGCTGTAAATCCTAGGAGCGAAGGGGATTTACGGTCCTTGGTGCAGAAACGTGCAACTCAAGAGGGTCCGCGGAGATCATAGAGTCTGGGCAAGCCGGTGACCAAATCCGGGGGCCGGCTTTTTGCAACTGAGGATACAAGAGGGCACAGGAGCTCCTTACAAGGTGGGCGAGCCTGGCTCTTGCAAAATTTGCAGCTCTCGCAACGGAAGGCGCTTTGCAATCTGCACCAGAGGTGTGCGCCGAGGGGCGGAGGAGGGGGCAGGAGGAGGCGGCCGCCTTGAGGCGTGGCCAAGGCAAACTTCTTTCGCGGAAAAAAAATCCAAACCAAAACACCCTACGCCACGGCGCGCGCCCCTCCTCCAGGCCCCCGCCCGCTCCCGCCCTGCCCTGTCCAGCCCCTCCCGCCTCTTTGGCCTTGCACCCAGGCCGCGTGCCTCCCTACAGCTATAAGCGCCGGCCAATCGTGTCTCGAACCCTTGAGGCGTCCAGCCAATGGAGCCCGCAGATCCTCCAAAGCCCGGGAGGGCGCGTGTGGGACTGCGCGCGTGAAGTTGCCTTGCCTTTCGGAAGAAGGCGGGACACTGACCTACATTTGCCCAATGAGAGGCGGCGCTAGGGGCGGGACGGTGACCCAGTTCGGGCCAATGAAGCGGGCGGAAGGGGGAAGCACATGGCTCTGCGCGTGCTGCCTGATGGGGGCGGGGTAGGGGAGGAAAGGTGCCTCTTAAAGGAGCCTCTTGCCTAAATAATTGTTTTGAGAAGCAAGAAACCAAAACATGTAGTAACGGAGACTTAGGGAGAGGCACATTGGTTTCGGGGAGAAGACCAGTTTTTAAATACCCATTATTTCCCCACCGCGTCTTGGAATTAGACCACAAAGAAACAGGAAGTATTCTGTCCCTTTAATAGCTTTGTTTTGGGGTGACTCGCCTCCCCACATTGGGAGGTTTGGGACGGCCGGGGGCAATCCTCGACGGGAAGTCTCAGCGACCGTGGGGGGCACCATCCACTGCAAGAGAGGATACCGGTTGGGGGCCAAGGTTTAGAATGGGCGGTGCAGGGGGCGTAGGCTGGGCTGTGCAGGGATCTACCACTGGAAGCCTGCGAAGGGGCAACCGGAATGTACCAGGTTGAAAAGCTGGAGAAAATGGTAAGATCGTGGACCCAAACCATCGAGAGGCATCAGGAAGATGGAACAGTGACATCCGATCAGCATTAGGCTGAACTACATGAAGGCATTCAGGAATGGGGGTTTGTACTGTGCCACCATGAGAGGTCCAAGAGGCGGCCGCTAGATTACTGGGCTGAACCACTGGGATGCGGCCGGGAGGGAAAGGGATAGGATCGTACCATGTTGATTCTCGGAAGGGGGCGCTGTCAGACTTGCAGTTTAGGGTGGTACCACACCATTTTGGAAAATCACAGCAATAGAAGGCATGGACCAGTAGGTACTTGTACCACAAGGAAATCAGGGGAGAGTCGGGTTATATACCAAGTTGCAAAGCGGTGAAAAGGAAAGACAAATCATGGACCAGCAATGGTCTACAGGCGGGCAGGTGGACTATACCACGCTGAAACATGGGGGGAAGTAGAAAGAGGAGCGCTCAGGCTAGACCATAAGCAAGCGGCAGATGGGGTTGGGCTGTGTCATATTGAGACTCTATGGGGAGACACGTAAGCGGGTTGGACCAAGGCTTGAAGCGGGGTATAAACTGAACCATACCATGCAGGCGGAAGTTGGGGCCTCGGCAACGCCTTTCGGGGTGCCGGGGGTCCCTGTTGCCCCTCAAGGCCCTGTGGGCCAAGGGCTGCAGGGGCCGGCCGTTACCGCTGAGGCTCTGGAAGATCTGGGAAGGAGGATTCTGGCTCAGGAGTCTGAGGGAATGCATCTGCCAAGGAAGGAGGGTGGGAAAGCTAAGTGATTGGGGCGGTGGGCGGGGCCTATCCTCAGACCGATCCCACCCACAAGGGCTGGCGGACCCTCTCACTTCCTTGAGTTACCAGCCAAAGAGGGGAGGGAGGGTTAGGGAGCCTGGGGGAACCTGAACACTGAATGGAGTACCCAGGGGAAGGTGCGCTGCGCACTGAGGGTCACCTGCAGGGATGTGATATTGAGGGCCCGGTCAATAAGGATCCAGGTGACAGTCTCAGAGCAGGGTGGGGTGCTGAGAGAGCCCTGGTAGGTGATGAAGCCGAAGGATTCCGGAAACAGGAGCTCCAGGCTCAGGTCTTGAAGAAAGTAGGCATCGTCTGTGGGAATATCACGCCAGAGTGAAGAGGGGTGACCCTCTTGTACAACCCCTGCCTGGCATGTGTGACCCTCAGCCCGGCACACACTAGGGACTTACTCTTGTAGGAGATGCGGGTGATGGTGTCTCGGTTGAGGAGGCGACTGAGGAATGGATTTGAGCTACCTGCCACCTGTGTGGGGGTGGGAGGTGAGGAGGCAGGAGCCCAGACGCCCAAGGGCCCAACCCCCTACGTCCTCCTCCCCCAGGATGCAAGAGTCTGGGCCTCCAGCTTCCTCCTTCCCTGGATTCCAGGTGCCCATCTAGCTAGCCTCCACTCACATTGACAAAGAGGCTGAGAATGGCCAGGCCATTGGGGCCCCTGGAGGCAGCACTGAGATTCCCATAAAGCTCCTGATTGAAGTGAATGAGCTGCACCTAGGGGGCAGGGATAGAGAGAGTGGGGGTTTGCCAGCAGAAGGGGAGGAGAGAAGTGACTCCAGCTCTCTGGCTTTTGGGGAGCCCAGCTTGGTGAAGGAGGATGGGGAGCATTAAGCAGAGAGTGAGGGGAGAGGAATTGGGTTACTCAGGGTAGAGGGTCACAGGTAAGAGTTCAGACCAGTGGCCACCACCTCAGCAGAGAAACCCTGATGGTTGATCTGGTGTTCAGAACCCGCTCCATCACGAGCTCCAAACAGGAGTCGCAGTTCGCTGAGTCGGTGGCTATAAAGGAGGGGACCCCCAGACACATTGACTACAGGTCGGGGCGCAGGCAGGAAGGACACATGGCGGCCGGTGTTGTACAGGGTTCCCCGGAGCTGTGGGAGAGGCATAAGGTGTCAGAGGGACATTTCCCTCCGGTTTCCCACTCCTATACTCACTGAGTCCAGCCACCATTTAATCATTCAACAGAGTGTGAGCACCAACCCATTTCCAGGCTCTCTGCTGGCCTGTGGTCGGTGATCAATATTGGTGAATTCATTTAATTAACAAGTATTTACTGAGCTGCTATTATGTGCCACAGATGTGAAGCACAGAGCAATGAGCAAGTAGACAGGAGAAACAACAAACAGTGATCCACAAGTAATTAATTAATTACTACTTAATTGCATCCCATGCTCATGCCAGAGGAAATGGAAACTCTAACAAAGTGTAATGGGGACACTGAGATTTGAGGAGGTAACATGTGAATGGAGACCTGAAGGATAAGCAGGGGTTAGTTGCAAAAGAGCAGGAAAAAGGGTGGTCCAGGAAGAGGGATGGGTGAGTGCAAAGGCCCTGAGGTGGCCTGCGTTAAAGGAGTCCAGTGAATAGAGAGAGTGGCAAAATATCATACATATAGTAAGTGCTATGCAACTATTTGCTGTTATGACTTATCCTAGCAGGATTTTGAGCAGAAGAGTGATGTGATCTGCTGGTGTGTTAAACATCTCTAGCTGCGGGGTGGAGAATGGATTGCAGGAATCAGAAAGGCAGGTCAGTGAAGAGGAAGTGGCACCACCCAGGTGGATTGGATGACAGTGGGGGCAGTAGAGGGAACTAGAAGTGAAGAGATTTGAATATTTATCAGTGAGGCTAGAAGAAACTAGATTGGAAATGAAAATGAGGAAGGGGATGGCATGGGGAAGCTGAGTCTTCTGAGTCTTTTGACTGCCACTGTGAAGTGAAACACGGTTGTGGCACTTACAAGAAATGGTAGTGCAAAGTGGGCTTCATGCTGGGACCACACTGCCTGATATGAGGACCAGTGCTGGCACTGTGGCTGTGTGGCCCTCGCCAAGTACCCTAACCTCTCTGTGCCTCGTTCTCTGCATCCATAAAATAATGATAATAATAATGCCTCTTCCATGGGATTATTGGGAAGAGTAGAGGGTTTGTCAAGCTTTTAAACTGCCTCATGCAGGAAACATTCTGTTTTTCATTGCTTGCCTAGATGGGAAGACAAGGGAGCCATGTTTGGGAAGCGGAGAATGGGAAGAACAGGTGATCGGCTTCAGAGTGCAAAGAGCCTTCTCCCCACTCAGCGGGCACCCCTCCTTCCCCAGTGCTGACAGCCCACCTCTGCAGCCCCTTCCCTGACCTCCACTCATATGCACCAGTCCGCCCTGTGGATTCTATAATTTCTTCTTCCAGGCCCCTTACCTTCTCTCCCCCGGTGCTGAGCCTTAGAGGGGGCAGAAAGGGGTCATATAGGATCCTCTTCAGCTCCACATCCACAGGGCTCTGCCGCTTCCCCACAGCACACAGACTCCAGGCTGCGTTCACCAGGCCCCAGAAGGGAGGCCCTGGGGGCAGAAGTGGGAGCAGAAGGAAAAGGAGTCAGAAATAGGGGTTGGGACTTATGCTTCCATCTGCTGAGTGAGCTGGGGCCTGGTCTCCTGGGTCTGAGGGAGGAGGGGACTGGGGTCTGGAACCCTGGGGTCTGAGGGAGGAGGGTACTGGAATCCAGAAGTCTGTGTCCTAGAAGAATATTGGAACAATTTCCCAAGATGACACTCTCTCACCCCTACACCTCCCAATCTCTCCTTGATCCACCCTATCTTAGATACAGTCATTGTGGAGGGAACTACAACTCCCAGCCGGCCTCAAGGCTGTAACCGACTCATTCAGTGCCTGCGAGCCCCAGAGCCCCGTGGGAGTTGTAGTTCTTTCAGTCTCCCTTGTCCCACAGCTGGACAGTGAATATATTGGGGAAAGGAGTCACAGGAGAGGGCTGGACAAGTCGGAGAATCGGGCCACCCAGCCTCTGGTTCCCAGAGGAGCCAGGACCTGCCTCTCCCAGCGAACACACACGTACTCTCCACCCCCACACTTTCTTTCCTTCCACTCACTCCCACTCACTACTTGAAATGCGCATGTATAATGTCCCATGGTGAGCCGCTGGGGTTCAGAGGCTGGGCCTCACTCCTGAATGAAGGAGGGTGGAGAGGGGCAGGGATCCCTGGTCCTAGCGGGAGGAAAGGGCTGGGGACTCTGACTCCCACTCCCGAGTCTGAGGAAAGAGAGGTCGGGGGGCAGGGGGCGGACTCCTGGGTTCCCCCGCCCTAGCCCGAGCCGTGCACCTGGCACGAAGTTTCCCTGGAGATTATCCTTGTAGCTCCACCAGTCCTCGGGGTCAGGTGCTGGTCCGAGGTGAGCTGGGAAAAGAGGAGCCTGAATCCCTCTCCTTGGCACCCACGCTCCCCCTCCCCCAGGGGCTCCTGCCCGTACCCCCAGGTCTTACCTGCCGCCCCCAGTGCAGCCCAGAGTACCAGCGCTCGAGGGACGCTCAGACGAGCTGCACCCCCCATCCCCGGGAGGTCGGAGCGACCCTTTCCCAAAGCCCAGCCCCCTCAGCTCCTCCCTCCCCTTTCTGAGCTCCTGTTCCTCCAGGACTTCCAGCCTTTCTCTGCTCCCCACGGAGGGTCTCAGCTCCCCGAACGCTTAGACCCCCGACCCACTCCTGTCCCTTCTCTCCGCTCTTTTCCTCCACCCTGTCCTTCCTGCCCCAGCCCTCCACTCTCCCTCTGCCTCCTGATCCTCCTCGCTCTGCCTCTGCTTGCCCCGGGGTTCCCTCTTGGTTTCGAATCCACACCCCCTCTCCGCTTCTTTTCATCCAGCTCCCCCAAGCCACCTAACTCCTCGTCTGCATCCTGCTCCTCACCTCCTCCCTCTCCCTCTCTGCTGCTGCTTGTCTTCTCGCCTCTCTCCTTCCTCACCTCCTCCCGCTCCCCACTCGCTCGGTCTCCAGCTTCGCGCTCCCTCCCCGCCTCCTCCTCTCCAGCCTCTTCTCTCGGTTCCTCCGTCTCTTCTCTCGGCCCTTGCTCCCTCCTCCTCCTCCTATCTCCCTTCTCTCTCCCGGTGTTATTTAATTTTTTTTTTAATTGGGGAAAGGGCGATCTCACAGATGCTGGGCTGGGGGGTGTGCAAAGGGCGGGATAGGGGTCGCTAGAGCCGCTGCCAGCTCCCGGCCCCGCGGGCCCCGAGGGCGGGGTGGCCCGGACACCTGGGGCTGGAGCCGGCCATTGGGTCCTCTGCAGAAAGGGAGGGGGGCGCTTAAGGTGGAGCCGAGAGTCCGGGAGTCTCCGCGCTTAGCGCGCTAGTGGCGGAGGAGCGGGGTCCCCCGGCTCGCGGGGACCTGGCCGGAGCTGCCCCAGCGCCCTCAGCCCCCGCCCGGCCTCTGTCCTCCGCCAGGGGCTGCCTTAACCGCCGGGGATCCCCTGGGATCCTGGGTGCGGTGAGGGCCGTTGGCCGGGAGAGGGAGGCAGAGACCTAGCAAGTGACAGAGACTGGGGAGGTGGAGCCGGGAGGGCCGAGGCGAGAGCTGGAGGTGAGGAGCAGTCAGTGCGGAGGCTGGGCCCGGTGGAAAGCAGCCTCCCGAGAGAGGCAAGTGGCGGAGAAGGAAGCTAGTTAGAGATGCGAGAACAAGATGCCAGGCTGGAGAGAGGGAGAAAGGTGCACAGAGGGCTACGAGAGAGAAGATGCAGGTAGAGAGATACAGAGAAACAGGAGAAACGAAGCAGAGAGACAGAGACAACCACACACATCTGCTTAGGAAGCCAGGCAGAAGGGCGGGCGGGAGGGAAAGAAACAGAGAAACAGACAGACACTTAAGGATAGGAGCAGAGAGGTACACCAAATATTAAAGAGAGACACAGAAAGAGCCACATCCAGCAATCCAGGCAGGGAAAGAGAGAGAAACACATACCGTGTAGGAGACCCAGCTTAAAATAGAGCCACTTGAGCAGAGAAAGAGACGTGGACAAACAGCAACAGCAGGACAGAGAGACCCAGAGAGAGCAAGAAAGGCCCAGAAACAGAGAGTGGGAAGGAATCAGACCTAGCAAATTGGAAACTGGAATTTAAAGCCTAGAGATGGAAAGAGTCAGAGATGTCATAAACAGAGACTGACACAGAGAAAGCACCCAAGAAAGTATGTATTAGTTATCCATTGCTGTATAACAAATTACCCAGGTATGTTGTGACTCAAAAGGACAGGCCTTTGTTGTCTGACAATGAAGGGTTAGGAATTCAGGAGTTGCTGACCAGGGGCTCCTGTTCTTTCAGGAGGGTGCAGGTAAACTGTTGGCCAGGACTGCAGTCATCTGAGGCTTTTATGACCTAGTCTGAAGTCACACGCCTTTTATTCAGTTCATGGGAAATGAGTCACATAGTCTAGGCCATATTGGAAGGGAAGGAAATGAGGCTCTCCCTCCCTGACCCTCTATGTAGGGAGGAGCTGGGCAGTGCAGTGCAGTGGCACACACCTGTAGTTCCAGCAAATCAGGAGGCTGAGGCAGGAGGATTGCAAGTTGGAGGCCAGCCTCAGCAACTTAGCAAGGCCCTAAGCAACTTAGCAAGATCCTGTCTCCAAAAAAAAAAAAAAAAAAAAAAGGTTGGGGATGTGACTCAGTGGTGAAGCATCCATGTGTTCAATCTCTGGTTAAAAAGAAAAAGATGGTGTGGCCTTATTTTAGAATCAACCCCAGCTGGAAAGAACGATGCGACTGGACAGAGTGGAGGAAAAGACGTGTGAAGCTTAGAGATTAAAGAGACACTTGGGAAGATGGAGGAACTTGAGAGACAGAAGGAGCCACAGTCAGGGGAAGAGAGCAGACCCTGCGAATACCCAGCAGTAATCATAATAGAATCCACTGTACAGAAAGAAGCACCCACTACACCCCTGCCCAGGTCACAAGCATTTTCTGTGCACCCACCAAGGTAACCCTCACAGCCAGCAGTGGGGTGGAACCGGTTATCTTCCCCTTTTACAGATGAGCAAACCAAGTCTCAAGGGAATACAGGAGTCTTAGGTAGCAGGATGGCAAATTTGAGGACAGCCCTATCTCAAAATAATTTTCTTTTTTTGGTACAAGGGATTGAACCCAGTGGCTTAACCACTGAGCTACATCCAGGACTCTTTTTTATTATTTATTTTGAGACCGGGTCTCACTGAGTTGCTTAGGGCCTCACTAAATTGCTGAGGCTGGTTTTGAACTTGCGATCCTCCTGCCTCAGCCTCCTGAGCCGCTGGGATTACAGGCATGTACCACCATGCCCAGGTCATAATAAAATTTAAATATAGTACTGGGGATGTAGCTCAGTGGTAGACCACTTCTGGGTTCAATCTTGCAAAAATGAAAAATAAAATAATTTCTCTAGGTATGATGGAGAATTAACCAGTAAAAAGTTAGCTGCCCCAGGATGGAGTTTCCCAGGTTCTGGGGCCGCCCTCATGCTCTGGTAGGCTTCTTTCAACCCTGAAAGCCACTCCTATGGTTGGGGGTTAGCCTCGGCCCCATGATAGAGCTGAGGTTGAGAGAGGGAAACGCCTCACCCAAGATAGAGTGGGTTGAATTGGTGCCTGCTTCCCCTCCAAAACAAGACACTTCCACCTTGGACCTGGGAATGGGACCTGTTTTGGCAAATGGGTCTTGAGATGAGATCACCCTGCATTATCTGGGTGGACCCTGAATCCAATGACAAGAGCCCTTTAAGGGGGAAAGACAGGAAATTTGAGACAGAGAAGGCTGGCGAAGACAGAGACAGAGGTTGGAGCAATGCGGCCACCAGCCAAGGAACACCAGAAGCCACCAGTGGCTGGAAGAAGCCAGGAATGATGCTCCACTAGAGGATTTGGAGGGAGCGTGGCCCTGCCAACACTTGACTTCAGACCTTTACCCGCTGGAACACTGAAACGGTTTGTTTCAACCACACAGTAAGTCAGTGATTTTTTTCAACAGCCAACTCCTGGGGATGATGGAGAGAAGCAATGAGAAATACATGGAATCCGTCAGAGGCTGAGAGGATGAAGGAAGCAGAAGTACACAGAGGGAGGGACAGACAGGCAGATGCTATGGGAGGAACAGTCTCTACCTAAAATTCTGGGCTCCTCTCCTCCAGGAAGCCCTCTCTGATTACCCACAATGTTTTGTGCTACCTCCATTAAAGCATAGATGTCACTAGAGAGGGCCTGTGTGTCCTTCCTTGAGGACTTAGGCCTCTGGGTCCCCAACATGACTGCATATAGATCCTGATGCATGTGGGTCCTCAGGAGAGAAATCAGGCACAACAGAATGAAACTGTGGGTTTTTTTTTTTTTTAAAGAGGGACAGTGAGAGAGAGGAGAGAGAGAGGGAGAGAGAATTAATTTTATTTTTAGCTTTTCACATGGCTTTCATTGCTCTGACACTTTGTTGTGTACGTGGTGCTGGGGTTCAAACCCATGTCCTCACACATGCCAGGCAAGTGCTTCAACTGCTGAGCCACCACTCCAGCCCCTGAAACTATGCTCGTAATGTCTCTTGCCAGAGGTTCTGCTCCTTCCTGCTGCCTGGAAACCACCTGGATTTTCTTCAATGCTCAGGGAGGACTCATGTCCTCCAGAAAGTCTCCCCTGATCTCCCAGATGCCTCTTGGAGGCTCACAGGGTACCCCATACTGCCTCTGTGGTCACACCTTGCACCACATATGGTTGTACCCAGGCCTCCCCCTATCTGCACACAGGCAAATCTCAGTGCCAGTATTTCCAAGAGCACTTCAAGAGAATATGCTGAGCTAGGCGCAAGGGCGCACACCTGTAACCCCAACGATTTGGGAGGCTGAGACAGGAGGATTGCAAGTTCAAAGCCAGCCTCGACACTTAGCCAGGTGCTAAGCAATTTTGCAAGACTTTGCTTCAAAATAAACTATAAAAAGGCTGGGGATGTCGTTCGGTGGCTAAGCATCCCTGGGTTTTATCCCTGGTACCAAGACAAACAAACAAACAAACAAAAACAACAAACAAGAATGTGTTGGGGCTGGAGCGGTGGCTCAGTGGTTACAGCACTTGCCTAGCATGCATGAGGACACAGGTTCAAACCCCAGCACCATGTACACAATGAAGTGTTGGAGCAAGAAAAGCCACATGAAAAACTCAATAAAATTGACTCTCTCTTTCTCTCACTATCCCTCTCTCTTTAAAAAAATAAATTTATAATAAAGAACACGTTGAGGAGCTGGGGGTGCAGTTCAGCGGCAGAGCATGTGTTTAGCATGTGCGGGCTCCTGAGTTCCACCCCAGCACTGGGGGCTGGGTGGGGAAGAAATAATGCAGAGCTAATGAATAAGTGAGAGGAGGAAGTAAAAAGTACAGGAGGGACTTTGGCATTCACAGTTTGGCAAGGAAAGAATTTTCCTGCCTGGGGGTTAAGAGGAAGGCGTTCTGGTGCAGGTGACGTTTAACTTCCAGACTCCCTTCCTGTCCCCATAATCCTAGCTAGGACTACATCTTATGGTAGCTCAGAACTCATTGCCTCCCACCGGGATCCCCACCTCCACCCCAGGCTCCCTGTAAGCCTGTCACCCTCCAGTCCATTCTCACACATCCCAGAAGATCTTTTTTCTTTTTCTTTTCTTCTCCTTCTCCTTCTCCTTCTTCTTCTTCTTGTATTAGGGAGTGAACCCAGGGGTGCTTAACCACTGAGCCACATCTCCAGCCCTTTTTATTTTTTAGTTTGAGACAGCGGCTGGCCAAGTTGTTCGGGGCCTTGCTTAGTTGCTGAGGCTGGCTTTGAACTTGTGATCCTCCTGCCTCAGCCTCCTGAGTCACTGGGATTACAGTGTGTACCACCAAACCCAGCTCCCAGAGGGTCTTTTATACCCAGAGTTGTCTCTTCTGTGAGTTCCTATCACCCTTGGACAAAGCCCCCACCCCTCAGTCTTTCCGGTTTTGACCAAATGCTTCCTCTGTCCTTCAAAACCCACCTCTGGGACAGATCTCCTGACCTGCAGGCTCGGTGGGGGCCTTCTCTGGGCTTCCTCAGTGAACCAAGCTACCTCAACCAGGGTGACTGCTCGTATCTCCCTGTTGTAACACTGTCTGTCTCATTGGGCTGCCCCCGCCCCAGCCTGTTCACAAACCTCCCGTGGCACCCCAGCGCCCCAAGGAAAAAAAGCTCGGGTTCTCATCCTAGCCTTAGAGAGCCGGCATGTCCTGGTCACCCCCAAGCCCCAGTCTGGTCTTTCGTTTAGCATGCCAGCCCCTCCAGACTCTGGACCTTTTCCTGTGTCTGGGTTTCTCTTCTCTGCTTCTCTGCAGGGCAAATTCCTATTCAAACCTCCATACACTTCAGGAGCCCCTCACTAGGAGGCCATCTGGCAATGCTAGGAGATGGACAGGGGCCTCCTCTGAGCTCTGGAAGCCACCTGTGTCACCTCCGTTATAGTGTGCAGACAGTCCGGGCTCCATGCCCAGAGGGGGAGGGAAGGGCCAGGCCGGAGGTGGTCCCAGATGTGGATTTCACGCCTATTGGTCACGGGCGCTGGGAACAAAGTTTGGGTCATGAGGAACATATGGGCCTTGGCCTGCACCATGCTTTCATCCCCTACCTCCTGGGCTCCTGAGTGGGAGGTTGCAGGGCCAGGACTCTCCAGGCCTGGGTGGTTCCCACAGCCCCTCTGGACCTCCTCATCCCTCTCTCCCTGCCCTCAACTCCCACTGCCCCTGGGAGCCCAGCAAAATCCTCCCCTCCTGGGCTCTCCTATCTGGGAAAGGAAGGTGGGACCTCTGTATGTTTAAATAACAGCAACAAACTCATGGTTCTTTTCTTTTTTTTTTCAGGGCTGAGGACCGAACTCAGGGTCTTGCGCGTGCTAGGCAAGCACTCTGCCACTGAACTAAATCCCCAACCCCAAACTCATGGTTCTTATTCTGTGCCTAGCATCGGCTTAAATCCATTATGTGGATTAATTCATTTCATCCTCTAATTGTACCCTGTAGGTTATTGGCTATGGTTATGATCCCCCCCCCATTTTACAGATAATGGTACTGGGATTTGAACCCAGGAAGTCTGGCTCCAAAGCCACCCTCTTCCTAATGGTGGAAATGGTCTACATCTGAGCGGTCAGTATGCTGCCACATGAAATGTGTCTAATGCAACTCGGAAACCGAATTTGTAATTCTACTCCATTTTCATTAATTTACACTTACATAGCCCAGCCACGGAGGGTACGACCAGGGGGAAATCTCCTCACCTGTCTGAGCTTCAGTTTTTGCATCAGAGAGGTAGCGAAGGGTTCTGGCCAAATTCAAACACACCTGGGTTTCAATCCCTACCGCTCCACACATCACGGTGGTCTCCCTGGGGGACTCAGTTTCTTCGTTAATCATTCCACAAATATTTATTAAATACCTGTTATGTCCCAGGGGCTGGAGTTACAGCAATGAACAAAGTAGACAATGAGATCAGGAAAGCAAGAGGTGGCATGGAAAGCCACGGTCAGACATCAATCTCTCCTCCCCATCTCAGTCTCTTTGCTAAGAAATGCCAGAAGGTGACTCTGCCTTGCACCTCCTGGTGTCGTGCTGGGTTCTGATTGACTGAGGGCCTGGTATTAACACAGCGGTTGCAAATTTTTCCAAATCTTTTCTTTTGGTATCGTAATACCTTATATACTTGAGTCCAGCTACCTTCTCTTGTAGCCAGGTGTGAACGTGTGACTAAATTCTGGCTGATGAGAACAGAGGACCCGCAAGCAGCCTTTAGAAAACATCTGTGTAGGTCAGCTACGTGGGTCCTTTGAGCTTTCCTCTTTGCCTTCCTTCATCCCGACGCATGGATTCATGTGCAAGGACTAGAGCACTAGTTGCCATCTTGGGCTATGAGGATGAGGACTGTTTTAAGGAAACAGGAAGATTCCTGGTTCATCGACTATCTCCAGATATTTATTATTCAAGAGGGGAACAGGGCTGGGGATATAGCTCAATGGTAGAGCACTTGCCTTGCCTGTGGGAGGCCTTGGGTTCAACATCCAGTAGGAAAGAGAGAGAAATAAGCTAGATGTGGTGGCGCATACTTATAATCCCAGCAACTCAGGAGGCTGAGGTAAGAGGATCGCAGGTTCAAAGCCAGCCTCACCAACCAGCGAAGCTCTAAACAATTTAGTCTCAAAAATAAATAAAAAGAACTGAGGATGGAGGTAAATCTAATTTTCAGAATTTATATATATATATTATTTCATTAGAAGTTTGATTGTTCAACAAATTAATTTCTTTTTTTATTGTGATTTTTTTATTAGAAGTATATAGAGATACAATTGAGGGGGAAACATTATCAAACCAACAGTAATAAATGTATATATACTAACAAATAAATTTCTGAATTAAAAAAAAAAAGAACTGAGGATGTGATTCAGTGGTTAAGCACCCCTGGGTTCAATTTTTGGTACATAACCAAATAAACAAACAAACTTCATGCTATTTGAATTTCTATTATTTAGGGATCATTAGGAATACTAACCCTAAAGATGCAGATGATATGAAAGTACCATTTCAGATTGGGTTACAAATTAGACCACTGAATTATATTTTCAACAAATATTTATTGAGCATCTATTACTCATTAGGTACCTTTCTAGGTGCAGGGGATATGTCCATGACCAAATTAGAATCCCTATACCCATGGCACTTATGTTACAGTGGAACAAAAAAAATAGTGAACAGATAGACAAATATTTAATAATTTAATATATGAGGTGGCAATAAGTATTTCACCTATTTTACTTATTTGTTTTTTGAGACAGGATATCACTAAGTTGCCCGGGCTGATCTCTCACATTTGCAGGCTCAAGGGATCCTCCCACCTCAACCTCTTGAGTAGCTGAGACTCCAGGTGCAAGCCACCAGGCCCAGATGGAATAAGCATTAAGAACAAAGCAGGACAGGACCAGAGAATGACGGGAGGGAGCTGCTGTGTAGCTAGGATGGCCGCGGAAATTCTCTGTTTATGCTGTGAAATCTGAACAGAGAATTGTGGGGGGAAATTCTAGTGCTCACTCACGTTCAATTGTGATAGGCAGAAGAAAGTCTCCCCAGAATCCACACTCTAATCTCTGGAACTGGTAAATATTTCGCCTTACATAGCAGATGGTGCTTTGCAGATCACATTAAGGTTAAGCTACTTGAGATGGGGTGTGGAGAACTGGAGAGTGGCGGCTGGGGACTCAGACTGCGGTCTTTGACTGCCTCGGAGGGGCGACTATGCCTGATCTTGGGAACTGCACACATAAGCAGAAGATTGAATGCCCGGGAGAGACCGTAGTGCCCCGCCTGTGTCAATCCTGCGCAAAAGTACAGAACTTTCTGCACAAAGGTACAAAATGTAAAACAATCTTTGACCTTGAACCAGCTGTAAGAAAGCTCTGAGCGCAACAGTATAACTGCAAAAATGTTACAAACACCGTGGCCTTCAAAGTCTGTCTGCTTTCTAGAAGTTTTCCCACAGTTAACTTTCTGATGATAAAACCTATACAATAAACATGCTGTGCTAGCTCTTGGTCACTCACTGTTCCTCCATCAGAGGACAGTGTCTCACCTGGTCCCCGCTTTCCCTCTATGTCTGTGCCTGTGTGTCTTTTTCTTAACCCCTGACCACCCCTTGCTGGTATCCGAGTTCTAGTTCAGCTGTGCAAATTGGGGGGGGATTATTCTGGATGATCTGAATGGGTCCTTTTGGGTACTAGGAATTGAATCCAGGGGCACTTAAGCACTGAGCCACGTCCTCATTATTTTGAGGCAGGGTCTTGCTAATCTGCTTAGGACCTTGGTAAATTGCTGAGGCTGGCCTTGAACTTGAGATCCTCCTGCCTCATCAGCCTCCTAAACTGCTAGGATTATAGGTTTGTACCACTGCATCCAGCTGGATGGGTCTTTTCTAACTATGGGTCCTTAAAAGCAGAGAATCTTTCCTACCTGTGGTCAGAAAGACATGAGAAGGGAAGAAGAGGCAGGAGACATTTAAAGTGCGAAGGGGACTCAACCCGCCATTGCTGGCTTTGAAGATGGAGAAAGGGACCACTAGCCGCGGAGTGTGGGTGGCTCTGGAAACTGGGAATGGAAAGGAAACAGATTTGCCCCCCAAGAGGATCCTGAATGCAGCCTTATCAACACCAGTGAAGCCCAAGTGGGACCTTGGGATTTGCAGAACTGTTAGATGAGAAATTGTGTTGCTTCAGCTGTCAAATTTATGATAATTTGATAATTTATATGGCAGCAGTAAGAAATAAATATACCACTTTTCCTTCTCTGGGTGCACGAGAGAATTCCACTTGCCCACCTTCATGCAATTGAGTGTAACCACATGAGTAATCCTGATCAGTGAGCTGTGAGTGGAAGAGTGGGAAATGTTCCCGGGCCAAAGCGTTTCCTGCTTCTGTGGGACCATTCAGTGTCTCCTCTCACTGCCACAGTGATGGAGGGCACTAGATTGCAACTGATGTCACAAGACAGTGGAGGACTCTCAGCCTGGGTTCCTGAGTGACTAAAAAAACCACCCCTTGGGGCTGGAGCAGTGGCTTGGCGGTTTCGGGCTTGCCTGGCATGTGCCAGGATGTGGGTCCGAACCCCAGCACTAGTTACACTACCAAGCGTCTGAGCAATGAAGGCCATGTGAAAAACTAAATAAAATGGATTCTCTCTCTCTCTCACTGTCCCTCTCTCTTAAAAAAACAAAAACAAAAACAAAAAACCACTCCTTGCTACCTCGCATGGGACATGTACACGAGCAGGGAAAAAAACATTTGTTATGTGAAGCCATCAGAACGAGCCTAACCTGACCAATGGAAGACCTCATGAAGTATGAAACTGGCTTGCCGGAGAAGCATTTTTTATTTAGTTTTTCATATGACTTCCGTTCCTCCAACACTTAGTTGTGCACGTGGGTGCTGGGGTTTGAACACGCGTACTGGCGCATGCCAGGCAAGCGCCATAACCGCGGAGCCACCACTCCAGCCCCACGTGTTTGGTTCTTAAAGGAAAAGGAAAGAGGCGGTGGGACTGCAGTGGCATGAATGAAGCGTTGAAGGTGAAGTCAGTGACATTGGGGGAGGGGAGGTCCATTGTATGGGGCCTTACAAGGCAGGGCAAGGACTTTGGATTTTATTCGGAGTGCGATGGGAGGTCATTCAAGAGCTTTGAGTATAGTAGTGACATGATTTGACTACTATGGGGAGAGATTCTTCTGAATTATCATTTTATTATTTATTTTTTGGATGGGGGCACTGGGGATTGAACTCAGAGACACTTAACCGCTGAGCCACACCCCCTCCCCTTTTTATTTTATTTTAATTTTTAAAAAAATTTTTTTAAGGGCTGAGGACTGAACTCAGGGAGGGCCCTGCATGTGCTAGGCAAGCGCTCTGCCACTGAGCTAAATCCCCAACCAACCCCTTATTTTATTTATTTATTTATTTATTTATTTATTTATTTATTTTAAGAGAGAAACAACTTTATTAAGCCCGAAACCGATGAGCCACCGCTCCAGCCCCTTATTTTTTTTATTTTAAGACAGAGTCTCACTGAGTTGCTTAGGACCTTGCTAAGATGCTGAGGCTGGCTTTGAACTCGCAATTCTCCAGCCTCAGTCTCCCAAGGGGCTGGGATTACAGCGGTGTGCTCCTGTGCCTGGCTGGATTATCATTCTAAGGTGGTCGTCCTGCTTCTGTGTAAAGGACGCTCTAAGGGGTTAGTGATGAGGGAGCAGTGATGGTGGCTTGAACCAAGGTGGCAGCAATATGGTAATGGTAAAAATGGTTGAATTCTGGACATGTCTTGGAGGATGGGCAGAATTTGCTGATGGATTAGACTTGAATGTGGAGCAGTGGGTGAATTCCTAGTTCAACCGGCTTCAAGAGGGTTAAAAGAGCAAAGAGAGGGGGTACACAGTTTTTCTAGAACAGAGAACTTTTCTTAGAAAATCTCTAAAGATTTCTGCTTCAGAGATGTCCCCCCCCTGGGCCCAACAGGAGGCCAAAGGAGAGGATTTTATTGGTGGCTTGGGGATCAAATAGTCACCCCCTATAGGCTATTTCCTGCATCACCATGAGCAAACCCAGGTTTGCAGGAGGACACCTGTTTTTGTTTGTTTGTTTTTGTTTTAAAGAGAGAAGGAGAGGGGAGGGAAGGAGGGAGGGAGAGAGAATCAGTTTTATTTATTTTTCCATCTGGCCTTTGTTTCTCCAACACTTAGTTCAGTGCGTGGTGCTGGGGTTTGAACCCAGGTCCTTGTCGTGCCATCTGAGCCACTGCTCCAGCCCCTGGAGGACACCTTCCTTGCAGCCTAGCACCTTGTGCCATCATGAGCTATCCTAGTCCCCATTTGCCGAGAGCCTCACTTTTCTCTCATGGTTTTGAGTTTTTTTTGTTTTTTTTTTTTAAAGAGAGAGGGACAGTGAGAGAGACAGAGAAAGAGAGAAACAACTTTACCTAGTTTTTCACATGGCCCTAGTTGCTCCAACACTCAGTTGTGTACGTGGTGCTGGGGTTTGAACCCGGGTCCTCGTGTTTGCCAGGCAAACGCTGAACCCACTGAGCCACCGCTCCAGCCCCACTTTTCTCTCATGGAAGGAAAAGCTTATATTCCAGGTTCAAATGGGGCTGAAACTCAAATCTCCTCCTGTAAGACTAAGTACCCCTTCAGTGACTTTGGTCGTTCAAATTTGAAGGTTTCATTGCTTGTGAGTGTAGGGGTAGAGATCTGAGTGGCAAGGAAGGTGCTAGGCCGTGACAAACTTCCGTCCCACCGGCTGTACTGCTTCCCGCCTTTTCAGCCCCACCCGTCCGGCCTCTAGGTGCCCGGCTGTTGAGTAGGCATGGATTTCGGCTTAGCACCAAGTGATGTCACATCACTCTGCGGCTTCCAATTGGCTGATCGCTCAGGAAAAGGACCAGGGTGCACCTGAAGCCCAGGTGGACCCATTGGGACCTTGTTCAGCTATTCACTCAAAGTTCCTTTATTCCATTCTCAGACTCATTCTGGTCCCTCAGAAACGAAAAATTCCTAAATCTGGAACTTTCTGGAAATCTGGGACCGTGGTCCCTTCCTCGGTTTCATTTCCCGCCTTTTCTAGCCACGCCCCTCCCAGTCTTTTGTCCTGTCGTTAAGCAGCCGTCGATGCCACAGGAATACAGCTTTGTCGCAGCTGTATTAACAAACTCAGCTGGGCAGATTTACCCAAGACCTTCATTTGCCTCTAGACCCTCAGTAGGGAACAGGGGTCTGTAGACGAAATTCCTCAAGATTTGAGACTTTATTGTGGGTAATAACTGCTTGTGTCACACGCCAAACGAGGGCGCCAAAATTCAGCTTGGAGTTTGCCGCCTTCGGCAGAAGCCGCTCGCGCCTGCGCAGTGCTGCGCGTGTACGTGACGTCAGGCGCTTGGCGGCTTCTGATTGGTTGTCTGGGGAAGCGCGCCGAGGGAGGTTGCGCCCGCGTTTCTTGGTTTCGAGGCCTCGCGGGCTCTGGCTAGTGCTGCGGCCTAGGGCCGGGTGTGGGAGGCTGCAGGCCGCGGCAGCCCCCCGCGTGCTCCTCCTGCTGCAGCCGCCGCAGTGTCCGAGCCCAGCGTGGCCTCCAGGGCAGGGCGAGGCCGTAGCGGTCTAGGACGAGGCGCGAGGGGTTCGGGTTTCCAGCCGCGCTGCCCAGCAGCAGGTAGTCGGTGCTGGGGTGCAGGCGCAGGCAGCCGCAGGCCAGGTCGGCGCCGGGCACCCAGGCGTCCTGGCTGCCCCGTTGCACCGGTGGCTCCCGCTGCTTGTACACGGCCAGCACGCGCACAGCCAGCCGTCGCCATTCAGGGCCCGCTGCCTCGGAAGCCAGCACCTGCGCGCGTAGAACTGCGGGGAGGGAGGTGTCAGGCTTGGGTGGTGGTGGTACCCTCTAGGGTGTCGTGGGGTCAGCCTGGCGGGGGCGGCCTTCCAGGATGAGTTAGGAAGGAGCGAGCCCTCCACCCTCTAAGGGTGAGGGGACTGGTAGTCGCCCTGGGTGGTGAGGGTGGGGTACGCAGGAGGAGATCCTGTCCAGGAGGGTAGGGAGGGATCAGGAGGGAGAGCGGCAGGGTTAGTGCGGTGGATTCCAGAATTAAGGTACAGAAGGGTGAGGCTGTGTACTCTCCAGCAAAGGAGAAGGGATTCCAGGAGCTTGGGGTGAGTTGGGTGGGTTTCAGGGATCATATTAGGGGCAGCAGATATAGGATTTACATTGAAGCACCTACAGGTGGTGCTGGGGACAAAGCAGAAGAGACAGTTCCAGGATATTGAATACAGTATGGGCAGAAGGTATCAGGAGTGAAGCCCTTGGGAGAGAGAGATATTGCCAGGGAAAGGACTAGGGAGGGGGCGATTTGGGGAGCTAGAAGGGTGAGGTCAGTCCCTGAAACCTGAGACTTGAGATCATATTGTAATTCAAGAAAGTGTACTTTCTGAGGGGATGAGGTCGACAGTTGGGGGCTGGGTTTCTGGGACAGCAGATTCCCTCCCAGAGGTGGGAGGGAAAGTCCCTGCCTTTGAAGGCCTAGGACACTGATGGCCAGATGATCTTGAGGTTGGAGAAGTCTAGGGTCCTGCACACAGAGGGAAGTAGCTGGGGCTGGTCTGGATTTGTGGGCTGAACTGAACTCCTGAGTGTTTGAGAGTTGATTTACCTGAGCTCCCCCACCCTTGGGTCTTGGGACCAGTGTGGCCTGATAGATTAGGAAACTGAGAGGTGAGTCTGTGGGAAATGAAGTCAAGACTCAATTATCTAGGACCCTGAAGGGAAACAGAAGGGGTCTGAGATAGGAGAGGGCAAGGGCCTTTCCACTCATCCAGTTCCCCTTTTGCCTTCTGTCCCTCAGAAATGTCAGGCTGAAGAAGAGGATAGAACTCTCCAACCCCAGGAACACGGGAGGAGAGACAAGAAGGTAGTGAAGACCCCTCCCCATTATCTCTAGCCCCGCTTCTGTCCCAGAAGATCCTGGATTGGGAAGGGCCTTGTAGAATCCAAAACCCCTTCCATTGAAGATGAGAAAACCGAAGGCCAGAGACCTGAAGACAGTCATCAGGTTGTCTGGGCTGCCTGGGGCCACTTTCCCCCAGCACTCACCATAGTCCTGCTGGCAGTACCTCCGAAGGCTCATATGTACCCTGGTATCCGAGATACTGCAGTAGTTTTGACACTGAGGGTCTGGGGAGGGTCAGACTCCTGAGGCCTAGGCCACAACACCCTGCTCCACACATCCCCCAACCTATCTTGATACCCATACCCTCAGAACTTGGCTACTTTGGGGTAGCCCATTTCTGACCCCTCTTCCCACCCAGGGATCTGTGCCAGCCTATCTTACCAGAGCTGGAAGCACCAGCTGTAGTAGCAAGAATAGTTGTTGCCTCTGGTATTCCTGTGAGACCAAAGGAGTAATTTAATTTAACCTCTTAGTCATACTCCTCCAGGAATCCAAACTCCAAGCATCCAAACTCCCAAGAGTCCAAGTGTCCCTTGCCCTCCTCTCCTGGATCCAGGATTCAGGACCAGGAGTCTAGGGCCCTACTCCCCTTCTCCCCAAGACCAGGAGTGTAGAATTTCAGTCCCTGGATCCCTGAGGACTCAGAGTCCCTCCCCAGCCTCTAGCTCCTGTTTCCCACTCCCTCCCCACTCAGGACTTGTGGCAGCCCTCAGGACTCACGCTGGCAGGGCATCCTGGGGGAGCGGCTTTGCTGGTAGCCAGGACCACAGCGATTGCATGTCAGGCCTGTGACCCCCAGCTTGCAGGAGCACTGTCCACTGGTCTGGTTGCAGGTGCCTCCTATTGCCCCAATGGGATGGCACTGGCAGGCTACGTGTGCAAAGAAGCTGGGGACATGCAGCATCTGGGACTCACATGCTCCCTAACAAATCTGCAACCCCCACCTCCCCAAGATCCAGGAGCCTCAGCTCTTCCTCCCTCAGACCTTGGAGTCTCAGCCCTGCACCCTTGCCCCTGGGTCTGGCTTCAGGCCACACTCACCCCTGCAGGCCTTGCGGCTGGTGATAGGCTGGCTGGGGTCCCTCCAAAACCCTGGCTGGCAGTAGTGGCAGTGTCGCCCGGCTGTGTGGTGGCGGCACCGCTCACATATACCCCCGCTGCGGCCACCTGACAGCCTGAACAGCTCAGAGTTGAACCGGCAGCGTCGAGCATGCTGGTTGCAGGAACAGGCTAGGAGCAAGTGGGGAGGGCATACCAGGGTCAGGCTTTCTGTCCCCCTGCATCTCCAGCTTTCTCCCCACTGCTCTGCCCTCAGAAAAGGAAATGAGTGGGAGTGTGATGTGAATGATACAGTCTGGAGCTCCTGGGTAAGCCTGGGTCCCAGCACATCTTTGTTCTCATCCTAAGATGGGAATATTGGTCCAGGACTGGGAGAGTGGGAGAGGGCCTGGGAACTAACTTCCTGAGTGGCACTGTGAAACTGGGGTGCTGCACAGTGGGATCAGACCCTGTCTGCCTCTGACTGTGTTCCTTGGAACAGGGCTTCTCCCTTCCATAGCTCAGTTCCATCAGCTACAAAATGGCATTTGCAGTGTGTACTGCGTGTGGCTTAAATGAGAGACGGTAGATGGGAGGTACTTAACTCGGGGCCTGGCGCACAGCGAGTATGCAGCTGTTTAGTGCTTCCATTGGCTGATGCCGAGTGCTAAGCCCTTGCTCTGAGACTACTGCCATCATCACCCCTGTTTTACAGATAAGGAAATGGGGGCACAGAGAGATGAAGCCAGCTGCCCAAATTTGCACAGCTGGGTGGTGGTCAGAGGCAGGATTTGAGCCCAGGCCCCCCGGCTTCAGAGCCTGTGTTTTGAGCAACCACACTGCAGTGCTTCCACACACAGCTCACCTGAGGGTAGCTTACCACAGGCTTTTTTTTTTTTTTTTTTTTGTATCAGGGATTGAACCTGGGGGCTCTTAACCACTGAGCAACATACCAACCTTTTTTTTTGTATTTTATTTTGAGTTAGGGTCTCACTAAGTTGCTGAGGCTGGCTTTGAACTTCCAATCCTCCTGCATCAGCCTCCTGAGCCGCTGGGATCACAGTTGTGTGCCACTGCGCCCGGCATCGCAGGCATTTTGCTGGTGGTATTTTTCAGATTTTTGAAGGCAGTGGCTCTCAAGCTTTACTACTTTTGGAATCAGCAGGGCCACATTTAAAAAACAAAAACAATATAAATACAGGGCCCACCTCTGGGCATCTGCTGGCATAGGGATCTATATTTCTAGAAAATATCCCAGAGTGTGATACTGAGACAGGAAGTGCCTGCCCCGCTCTTTGAAGAGACCTGGATTTAAAAGGGTTGAGAGGCCTATACTGGCAGGTGCCTGAGAGCTGCAGAGAGTCATGGTGCTGAGTCAGCTGTGTGTTCTTGGGAAAACAACTACTCCTCTCTGAACCTTGGTTGGCTCCCTGTCCAGTGGGGATCTCCACCCCTGTCTTCAAGGGTTTGGATGGGCATTGGAGGTGGCAGTGCTATTCAGATTATGGGGTAGGATCATTTCTGACCCAGGGGGAATCACTTCACCTTGAGTTCTCCCACTGGAAAACTCAGACTGGGGTGGGAGTCGGAGTGTCATGTCTTGCTCAGCCCCAAGAGTTAGCCTCAGCCATCGCCCCCGCTCCCCTTCACCACATGCTTTCAGTCTCTTACCCAGGTTTGGAGGGCAGTGCCTGCCCAGCCTGAGTGACAGTGGCAATTCAGAGAACCGACTTCCCTGGCTCCCAGGCCCTGTCCAGGCCCAGGATGAAGCCTACCCCACCCTCAGGACATGTGAGTCTCCCCTCCCTCACTCCCTGTGGGCCAGTGGAGAAGGTCAGATTTGGCTGAGGGTGGGCCTAGTGCCCTGGGAACCAGAAAACTGAAATATGGTGGTCCCCGGCCTCCAGTGAAGTCTCCAGTCAGGATAAAGCACTTCCCCCCAGGGGTCTACCAAGGGCCACAGCGGGGCTGAGAGAAGCAGGGTGGGAAGGAGCTGACAGTGCCTTGAGGAGGGGCCTATATGGGGTGCCTGAAGGGAGAGGGCATCAACGAGAGGCCGGGAGTGCTTATCCCGCTGGGTGGCCCAGTGTGCCCCTTGTTGGCAGTCGGACTTGAGGCAAGTGGCCTGTCTGTTCCCTGGGGCTCTCCCTCCTTTGCTGGGGAATGGTAACATGGCAGGTGCTCAGGAAGCTTTCCTTCTGCTAGGTGTGAACTGGACTCTGCTCTGAGGGCTTTTATATCTTAGTTCATTAGGTTTCCGCTTCAGCCCTAAGAAACACTGTTCTTATTCCCACCTTGCATTGGAGGAAATGAGACAGGAAGGTTAAGTCACTTGCCCGAGGCCACACAGCTGGTAAACAGAGGAGCTGGGTTTCACATCCAAGCAGGCCGGCTGCGTGCCGGGCCGCTGAGGCTCTGCTCCTGTCTGCCACCCTAGAGCACACACAGGGTGACAATACCCAGTAGGAGGTCGGCGAGCATGACTTCTGAGCTCAGGTCGTGGTCCTGCCACAAGTCCTTGTGCAAGGGACTCTCAGCCTCTAGCCTCAGCCTCCTCATCTGGAAAGTGGGCTTGAGGACAGCATCCACTGGCCCGCGGCTTGTGTGTGCTGAATGTGTGTTTCCTGACTGCGTGCTGCCCCATGACGTTGGCTTGAGGAGTCAGGAAGCATCCAGCTGCCCTGTCCCCTATCTGAGCAGGAAGGGACGAGAGCATCCTGTGCCCTTGGGGACAAGGGGCGGATGCGTGGTGAGTGGGGTAAGGAGGGGCCCAGGACTCACGCAGGCAAGGGTGGGGATGCTGGGGTGTAGCAGGCCTCCAGGGCCAGTCTCGGTGAGATGGGCGGCAGCTCTCGCACCCTGGGCCCGTGGTGTGGTGGCGGCAGCGGCAGCGGGGAGGCCGGGCTCGGGCCGCACAGCGGGCTGCATGGCCATGGCACTGGCAGCGGCCTCTCACCGCAGCCGCTGCCAGCCCTGCCCGGCCTCCAAATTCCACGCGGAGGTGGCTGGCCACCACCTTGGCCTTAAGGCCTGGTGGGGAGCGAAAGATTACCCTCTCGGGGCCCCCCAAAGCCCCAGGCCAGGCAGGTCTGCGCCACAGAGGCCTCCAGGGACCTCCAGCAGCCCAGGCAGCAGACAGAACTAGGGCTGGAGGTCCTGGGGTACAGAAGCGCAGACTGACAGATGTCAGGAGGAAGCGACCATCCAGGTCCAGGGTAAGGCTGCCATTGCAGGTGGCCCCAGGGTCAGGACCAGGCCCCGGGAGGAGGGTGCAGGCCTGAGGGCAAGAGGCTGCTATGCCGCCAGCCAGCTGGGTCACTGGTGGGAGGCAGAAGCGAGGGCGGCCCCCTGGATCATAGCATGGGTCGGAGGTGGCCTGGCTTAGGAGGAGCAAGAGGGCAAAGGTCACAGGCATGATCACAGCAGAGCCAGCACCTGGAGAGGAGAGGTGGCCAGGTGGGACCTCAACCATCAGCCTCCACCCGGGAGCCCCAGCATTCCACCCCAGCCCTGCCCAAGTCCCCTCCCTGACTGCTGAAGCGAGGAAAATAGTTCCATCTGGGGAGAATCACTGTTTACATAACCCAGAGGGGAAAGAACGCAAGCAAAATCGAGAATTTTGCCTGAACTAATCCGTAGCTTAACACCCCAGAGTTATGTCAGTGTCAAGGGGCAGGGCCCTCTGGGGAGAGGGTGAGGGGGTGGATGAGAGGGACCAGCAGAGGCCAACAGATGCAGAAACTGAGAGGGACAAAGGAGAGACAGAAGGAGTAAAGCTGGGGAAGGCAGGAGCACTAGGGAGATGGGGACTCAGTGACAAAGAAATAGAGAAGAGGACAGGGCAGAGACATCAAAGACAGAGGAGTAGAGTGGGGACCTAAGGGAAGGGACAGACATGGAGGAGGCAAGGAGGCTGAGGCAGACAGGGGCTGGGCACCCAGAGTTCACAGGAAGGTGGGAGATCCTGGGGGGCCAGAAGGAGCAAGGAGGTGGGCTCAGACACTCTCCAGGAGAGCCAGAGACAGCCCACAGGCCTGGGGTGGGGGTGGGCAGAGCTGGAGGTGCTCTGGGGATCAGAAGCAAGAGGCTGAGGCCCCAGGCCACCAGGATCAGAGGGAGGCCCTTTCCCGGTGTGGGGCCCTAAACTTGTTCTCCACACCCAGGGCACGGAGGGGGATTATCCTCAAACAACACTGGCCTCCCTATCACCCACCCCCCAGCCCTCCATCCTTAACCCTTTCCCACCCAAGTGCAAAGCTCACAGAGGAGAGCTAAGGGAAGGGCGGAGGGGCCTATGGGATGGAAGCAAGGCTCTCTCTGGGGCTGGACCTTGGGACTACAGACTCCCTGTGGGGCTGGGAAGACAGATCCTTGGGTTCCCTTTAGTACCTGGAGTGTGGGGATCCTGAAGTTAAATTTCTGGTACTTTCTGATCATCTCAGCCCCACTGGCCACTCTAGTCCTCAGGGCCCTTGGATCAGAGTCCCCATGTTCTCTACCGGTCCTCAGGTCCCTGGAGCAGATGGGGGAACAGATGTTGGGGATGGTGGGTAATGAGGGAGGAGAGAGGCAGGAGGGCAGGAGAGGGTGATGACAGATGCCGGGACCCCCCTGGGGAGCAGAAATCTAGACAGACCCCAGGGCATGGCAGGAGTTAGGAAGGACTCAGCCCTCAACTGGCCCTCACCTTTCCCTCCAGTGAGTAGCCCACTCAGGACTAGGGATTTGGGGTTGTTCTGGGGCTCCTGCCTCTGAATCTATATCCAGACCGGCACCTGGGTTGGGGTCTGTGGGGCACCCTGGGTAGATGGGCCATGCAACCCTCTCGGCCACACTGCAGATTCTGCCTTCCCTGGCCAGACGATGTTCCGTCCCCAGGCCCCAAGGAGTCTGGCACCATTTTGCTCTCACGTAGCAGGTTCTCTGGTCCCCTCACTCCAACCTTGTTAAGGACCCAGACGCCCCCATGCCCTGGTGTGAGCATATCCCTCTTGCTGGGTAGTTCAGAGAGTCCTGCTTTTTGGCTCTTAGCACCTTGAGGAACCAGGGTGTGAGTGCCCCAGTGTTCCTGGGGGGCCAAGAACCAGCCCCTGACCGTGGTGGATCCTTGTCATCAGATCCTCAGCCTCCACCCCTCTGGGCCTGCAGCCCACCCCAGCTTTCAGGAGCGAGTCCAGCCAGGCTCCCAGCAGACCAACAGCAGCCCTTGCCTGGGCGGTGGGGTCCTTTGGGGACCCAGGCTTCCTTCCCTTGGCATGCACTCTCACCCAAGCCTTTTAGGCACTGGCATTGGCCAAACCTGCATCTAGAAGAGCGTCCTGCAGTCGATCCCCGATCCCCGATCCCCGCACGCGCTGCCTCCCACAGGAACTCTGCCGCCAGCAGTGGGCTCTGGGAGGGAGTGACGAGTGGCTGTTCTCAGGCCCAGGCTAGTGGGGGTTCTGGGCGGGAGCTCAGCGCAGAGCCCGCAGAATCCAACACCACCGCCCTCCCTGCAGCCCCAGTCCCCTCCTCAACCACAGCCACGCTCTCCCCACAGGGACCCCTGCCAGTCACACCACCGGAGACTGTGTGGGACCAGAGAATCATCGCCCCCAGGGGGCCCACGGCCAAGCAGCCTGAAGCAGCCTGGCCTAGGAGGCTCCAGGCAGGTAGGATGGATGACTGCAAACTGGGGGCTTGGAGTCTGGGGCCCTGTTCCACTCCCACTTGCCCCAGCGCCACCAGCTCCCAAGGGCGTGGCTCAGCTGCATGTTGCTGTGGCTGCTATTTGGGAGGGCTGACCTGCAGGCCAGTCAACGCTGAGGGGGGGCCACTTGCTATTGGGAATTCTGCTGACCCTGAGCCACCCCCTTCTCGCTGCCCCTGGAACATTATGTTGGCTGCGGGTTAACTGAGCGTTAAGGTCAGTTGCTTTCAAGTCCTAAAGATCTGCTCCTGGGAGGCTCAGATCAGCTGCTGAGAGGGTGGGGAGGGCAGTGAGCCTACACCTCAGGCCTCCATGGTTCCAGGGCCCAGGGAGCACAAGGGGCAGAGCTCAAAGGAATCCCCCAGCAGCCAGTGTCCTGGAGCCCAGGCTGGTTTGGTCCTTGGATTCTCATGCAGATGTTGCAACCCCTAAGTGAATGGCTTTGACTAGGAAAATAGTGTTTTTGTTGCTTCCCTCTGGGGAGAGCAGGGGCTCAGACCCCAGGATGGTGTTCTGTTCAGTATTAGCTGCTGCCTTGCCTTTGAGCGCAGGGCATTGTTGTGGCACAGGGGGTCTTGGTCCTAATGGGATCAGGTACTCACTGTGATTCTGGTTCTGAGTCACTCTTGCGTGCAGGATCCAGCAGGAGCAACAATAGGGACATCAGATTTAAAAGAGGGGTGTTAATTCTGAAAACTGTAGGAGGAGTTAGTGTCACGAGAAATCTGCATCAGATTGGGGCCAAGAGACCCCATATTAGAGGGGATGGGTGGAATCTGGCCGCTGGTGTGCATGAATGACAGGGGGTGCACTGTAAGAGCGATGGCACCAGCCAGTTGAGAAGTCCTGAGCGTGCTCCTCCTGACTGCGGGACGGCCGGTGCCCTTGCTGGAGAGTGAACAGGACCCAAGGCACTTGCCCTTGGCTGGCAGCCCAGAGACCCAGAAAGGTGATGAGGCTTTCTCCCTGTAGACTGTTAGACGTGTCAAGGGCTTCAGAGAGGTGAGCAGGGACTGACTGGTGAGGATGCCTGTGATCCCAGCGACTCTGGAGGCAGAGGCAGGAGGATGGGAAGTTTGAAGCCACCCTGAGCAACTTAATGAGACTGTTTCACAATAAAAATGGAAATGGCTGGGCATGTCTCTCAGTAGGAGAGTGCCCTGGGGTTCAGACTGCTGCAGGGAAGGGGTATCGTGAGGGGGGAAGCAAGCAAGTGGGAGAGCAGATGCTGGGGCAGGGACAACAGGAGGACATTTGGGCTGAGGACTCTGGGGCACCAGGGTTCCAGGCTTGCAGGCCCAGGCAGTGCTGGTGCAGAGTTTTGTTGCCAGAGAAGACTCAGGAGGCAGGCTCAGGCGGCCTTGGGTTTTCCTTCCTGCCTGCCCCAGAACAAGAAGACTCTAAGTCATTGTTCCCTGGTGTCTCGCTTTGTCCTCACTTTTTCCTTAATAGACTGAGTGCCCCAGGTGATTAGCAGCCCTGAAGGCGTCCAGCAGGGAGGGAAGAGGAAGGGCCAAGCTTCCAAACCCCAGGACACAATCCCTGAGTTGGAAGACTTAGGGAGTGGGTGCCCCCTTTGGGGGAAGCTTCAGTCTCACAGGCGCCTTGCTCTCAGGGGGGCTCAGGCCTTGAAGCCCTGCCTCAGGGACTCAGAAATCCCAGAGCCCCACAGGCAGGGCAGGTCAAAACCACAGAAACCAGGGACTTGGTGGGGACCGCTCCTGCTGGACGTGCTCATGTCTGAGATAGAACTCTGTGCCTTGTTCTCTTCATCTTTTAATGGAAATAAAATGCACCTACCTCATGGTAGGGAGTCACGAAGACAGAATGTGCTAAGATAGTCTTATCAGAACTCTCTGGACCACCTATGTTTCCACCTTTTTGCGTTTGGGCACTGTTACCAATGTCTAGACCACACTACCTCACACCCATCAGGGGTCAGGTTTGCGTCCTGTTATCAAACATGTTAGTGGTGTTGAGCTCAGAAGAGTGACATCTGCTAATGGGTGCACATCAGTTCAGGGCAGGGGTTGTCCCCAGAAGGATGAGGTAGGGTTTGCCACCCACCACCAGGAAAGGGATTGGAGAGCAGGACAGGGAGCAAAGCTGGCTCCTGCAGGCACTGCTGCTGTTCGCATTGTCAGTTCGCAGTGTCCTAATTTTTGAGCCTGATGAACAGCCACAAGGGGAGCGCTTGAGACCCCTGGAGAAAGCACGCTGAGAGCGGCTGCAGGGCCAGCAGCAAGATCTGAGGGCTCCACGCAGAATGTGAACTTGGGACCCTGTCGTTTATTAAGAATTCAAGATGGCTTCAGGAGAGCATCAGCCTCACCAGGGAACCTTTCTGAGCCAGCCATGTGGCCACTGTGGCCACACACCATGAGGTGGCCCTGAAGGCCAGCACCCTTGTCCTGAGCCAGTTCCTCCTCCCCATTGGCCCAGGCTCTGGTCCCCACTCTGCTTGCTGGTGCCAGCTTGGGACCCACCTGGGTGCAACATTAACTTCTCCCAGTGGCAGGACCTGGAGTTGGCAGGTGGTGTGATAGCAAATGGGACGGAATTTTCACCAGCTCGGAGAAGAGAGGCTCAGTTGATTTAATTTGCTTTTAGGAAACTGAAGCGGCTAACAAGGCATTTCTCGTGCGTCTTAGTGTGTGGGGCACATGTGCGCTGACTAACCTCTCTGATCCACATTAAACTTGAGGCATTGGGGTGCTGGAGCAGTGGCTCAGTGGTTATGGCACTTGCCTGGTATGTGTGAGTGTGCAGGTTCAAACCCTAGCACCAAGTATACAATGAAGTGTCGGAGCAGTGAAAGCCACATGAAAAACTAAATAAAATTGATTCTCTCTCTCTCTCAATCTCTGTCCCACTCTCTCAAAAAAATAAAAAAACCTTGAGGCATTCGAAGATTTTCAAAGGGGTCTGATTAATAGGGGGATGAGAGCTGCGGCAGCCTGCAGAGCTCAGAGCTGGTCAGAGAGTGGAGGGGGAGAGAAGATTGAGGGCAGGAGCCTGGAAAGAGAGTGCAGCCCCTGAAGAAGGGCTCATCTGTCCCTTCAGAAGGACGGAGACCCACAGTTCGCAGAGCCTGGTCAAGCCCAGTGGAGCCAGGGCTCCCCAGTGAGGCACTGCCCTGACAGACAGATGCCAGCAAGTGGTGTCCTGTGCGGCTGGTGGGAATGGAAAGGCGGCAGTGAAGGGGGAAACAACCTGGCAATTCCTGAAACGATGGAGCTCGAGCCACTCGGTGGCCCAGCAGTGCCATTGGTGGGTTCATCGTAGGCAGGCAGCGGCAGCCATCCTGCGGCTGCAGGAGGTCTGACTGTGAAAGGCCGACAGAGTGGAAGAGGCCCAGCACAGGGCCAGGAGTGCACTCTGCTTCCACTGCAGGAGACCCACAATAGGCTGCTCTGTGGAGATGAGAAAGCACAAACTCCAAGCAAGAAGGGAGACGGGGAGGGAGATGGCCAAAGATCCGGGGCTGCTTTTGGGGGGTAATGCAGATATTTTGAAAGTGATTGTAGCCAGGCACAGTGGTGCACGCCTGTAATCCCAGATGGTGTATATTCACTCCATCAATTTTTTTTTGTTTTGGTATTTGGGATCAAATCCAAAGGTACTTTACCACTGAGGTATGTACCCAGCCCTTTATTTATTTTATTTTGAGATAGGGTCTTGCTAAGTTGCTGAGGCTGACCTCTAACTTGTGATCCTCCTGCCTCAGCCTTCCAAGTTTCTGGGATTAAGATATACACAACTGTGCACAGCAAAATTATACACTTTGTTTATTTTCTATTTATTAATTTTAGGGATAGAGGGACAGTGAGAGAGAGAGAAAGAAAGAATCAATTTTATTTAGTTTTTCAACTAGTCTTCATTACTTCAACACCTAGTTGTATATGTGGTGCTAGGGTTTGAACCCAGGTCCTCATGCCTACAAGGCAAGTGCCATAACTACTGAGCCACTGCTCCAGACCCAAAATTATACACTTTAAATGGGTGAATTGTGTGATGTGTCAATTACATCTTAGTAAAGTGATTACCAAACGGGGG
>PVKS010010963.1:0-58327 GCA_004027875.1 Aplodontia rufa
ATGACAGTCACATAATTCTGCTACATGAAGAAAAATTATGATCTCATGCAAATTTACTCCAAGAGCTCTGATATTCAGGAGCATTGTACATGGAGAGGATAGCCTACCACGATGCTTTAGCACTTTGTACAGATGCTCTTGATATAATATGACAGAGTAAGATTTTCCATACAATGGTCTCATCTAGTCCCTGAAGATATTTATGTGTTCATAACCCTCCACATAAAATTTCTTATTACCTTCTAGTTCTTATTAACATGTTCATGCCTAATAAAAGATGATTACATTTCTTCTCACAGATATATATTCCTTTTGCTAGGGAAAAGTTTGGGAAACAAAATGATCACACACAAAAATTAAATATGCGATGTCAACCAGCAGCTAAAAGAAAACTTAGAGAATTCCCCCAAAAGCCCCCAGATCTCAGTGTCAGAGGATACTTGACCTGTACCATCATCAAATAAGAGAACCAGGGTTTTTTGTTTATAAAGGGTTTTTTTCTGATTTTTTTCCTATCCATTAAATCAAGATCCCATTTATGTTCAGAAAGTCTCAACTTCCCTCCAGAGAATTTCGCCCTGTGGCTCCCTTCAAGTAACTGGGTTCCAGTCCCCACACTAGGGCTGGATGGGGTCTACCCATGGATGAACACTGTGGATGTGGAATCAGACCACACACAACTTCGCATCATATTTACACAAAACTTTTCTTCTAGGTTGTGCCAGGCATCAGTCACTGCATTTTCCTGAAACCCCAATTCTTCCACCAAATTTCACACAAAATACCAAGAATTCTGTGTACCTCCTCGGCTGCCAACTTTAAATCTGCATGGAGAGATGACTTTTTATCAAGTTCACCACTTTTTTTCTATTTTGAGTGGTTATTCATGCTCAATAAATACTTTTCCACCAACAGTTGTAGCTGAGTACCTTTTAGTTTTGCTTTGATTGGATACCTCTGGAACACCAGCCTCAGCTCCCCAGCCTGGGTTACTCAGCCCCTGCTGAGCTCCTGCACTGCTCTTAGTACTTTGCAGGAACACTCTTCACCCCCAACATAGCTCTCTTCACTTATCTGTCTCTCATTAGATTGGGAACTTTTTTGTTCTCAACACCCAGTCAGTTCTGACAAATAGATGGTTTTGATTTTTTTCTTGGATAAATAACAACAATAACAATTACAGCTTATAGCTAACACTTACTGCATGTTTATTATGGGCCCAGCACTGTGCAAGGATCTTTTCCTGTATCTTCTCATTCAATTCTGCTGACTGTCTGAGATGGGTGTTTATTATTTTCATTCTCTTGTAATGCTACTTTGAATTAAGAAATGGATGGGTGAACGGATGGATGAATCAATGGAAGGACAGGTGGATGAATGGGTAGATGGATAAATAAATAGTTATACCTGGGTATTTATACAATGAAATATATACTATAGGATATCAGAAAGTTACAGAATATGCATGAAATACACAATTTTATATATATATATATATATATATATATATATATATATATATGGCAGGTAATCAGGGATTGAATCCAAAGGTGCTTAACCACTGAGCCACATCCCCTGTCTGGTTTTTCATTTTTATTTTTTTATTTTGAGACTGGGTCTTCTAAGTTACTTAGGGCCTCACTGAAATGCTAGGGTTAGCTTTGAATTTGCAATCCTCCTTCCTCAGCCTCTTGAGTTGCTGGGATTACATGTGGGCACCACTACACCCATCCACAACGATATTTTTTAAATACTCCTTATTAAAATACTACTCGTCTGCAAAGTGTTGGAATCACTAGCGTCTCCTAATTCTGTATAGCATATATTTGGGTACCTGTGGTCCTGGGCCAGTGTTTAAGAAGAACCTACAGAGCAATGAGAGTAGTGAGCCAGAGACTGAGAAGCAATAACTAGCAGCAAAAACACATTTAGCTTTCTTAATGCTCTTACATCATAGCAGGGAGCACGAAATGCACACAAGCACCACAATACACGTGAGACGGTGATGAAATGCCTTAGAAAGGCATTTGTAAAATGTCATGGTAAGTCAGCGTGAAGCTACTTCCAACAGGGACGACTAGTTTGGGCACGGTGAGCATTCTTTGTTTTGACCCATTCGCTTGTTCAGCAACATACAGGAGTTCAGTGCATGATATGAGCAGTGTGCATGCTGAGAGAAAATCTAGCAAGGCGTTTTGATCTCCTTATTACCAAAACAAGACAAAACTACTGTTTCAAAACTGTCAGAAAGCAGTTCACTTCCAGTGACTTCTAAAAGCCAGTTCCTCACTTGTCTCAAGGAAAAACTCTAGTGAGTACTTTGAGTTTTGCTGCAGTTAGTCATCTTTCATGCACAGCTTCAGGGAAGACTTAAGCACTGGTAAAAAATAAAATAAAATCTCATATGGATATGCTAATTATTCCACATAGTAATTTTTTCTTTATTGTAAAAATTGGTGGAGACCAAATGGCAACAGATTTCTGATATTATAAGATAAATCAGTTGATTTTTTTTTCTTGTTTGTTTATTTGGTTCATTAATGACTCAAAAGAAGGAAGGGATACTGGGACTTGGGCTTTAAGAACTGAGGAGAATGGAAAAGGGGATCCCCTTAAGAAAAAGAAGAGTGAGTGTCAGAGACACAAAGGCAAGTGAAGGTGGACAGGAAGAGACTGGTGGACCCCCGGCCTCTAGGAGCACATCATGTAAACACTTTTTTAAATATTGCAAAGTGTTGGGATCACCAGCATCTGCTAATTCTCCACAGCCTTTTCTTGGGTACCTTTGGCTGTGGGCCAGTGTTTAGGTAAATCTACAGGGCAACAGGAATAGCAAACCAGATAATAAAAAACAACTAGTACTAAAGATCTCCAGAACCTTCAGCAATAAGAAGAAAGAGCCTGGACTCTCCTGGTTGTTCTGGGTGAGGATCTTGCTATTATATCTGCACACTGAAGGAAAGGATGACCCCAGAATGGGGTCACTTTAGTTCTCACCAATGATAAAATACGGTATCAGCTCTTAGTCTTGAGAGCTTAACAGACAGGTATAATCAAACTTGTCCTGTGTGTAGAGACAGAAGGGTACCACAGATTGAGCAGAGGCAAGACAATGGAAAATCCCAGATTACAGAATGGATTTTTTTTTCCTTTTACTTAAAAGAATAAGAGAGTTTTCTCTTTCCAAAACCTTACTTGAAATGTACTTTGGGGACACAATCCATTTATAAATTGAGACTTTCTGCATAAATTAGAATAGAATGTACTAAGTCCTCACAGATGCATGACCAGAAAGATATTTCTACTTGAGAAAGGAAAAATAAATAATTCTTTTCAGTTCCTCATTTCTTATCAGTAGTGAAGTAGCACATTTTAATTCTACAAAGTTATTTTAATTCATGAAAATCCATCACTGTCAATCACCATTCAGTCTTAATATGGAAGTATACGTTAAAGTGCTTAAGTATACATAATTTGTTTCATTGAATAATATGATTGCAGCGAATCTTGTAGTTTCATTAACCTGAAAATCTTCAAAGATACTTTAATGCTGACATTTGCCTAAAAGTAATGTAAGCAGAATGTATGACAATAACAAGTATCTTGTATTCACACAAACACCTTCTCAATTTTAAAACATGTGTAGAGACAGCTCTTATAATATTCAAAGTTCTTTCTCATTCTCTCAAAAATTGTATAAACAAGGCTGGACAAGAGACATCTACATTTTTCTAAAGAGGAAAGAGGTGTAGAGATCAAAGCATTGCCTCAAGGCTACAAAATACTAATTGGCTTCATCTCTCCCCTCCTGATATGGAGCTCCTGCTGATATGCCACAAGGTCTCCCTTCTGTCTATAATAATTTCCAGGTTTTCAGGGCTCCCCAGAGGATAGAAATTGCCTACCAAAAATCAGATCACTCAAATCATAAATCTGAATTAATTATGCTTTTTAAGGAATCAGACCTATCTTTCATAGTGTTCACCTATTAAGTCAAGCAATAGAATAATTCTAGAGATTGAGGGAAAGCACAGTCACAGTCTGGAAGAATTACTTAGATGTTATTTAAGAAATATTTATTCACATTTAAATTCTATAATGTGCTTGAGATGCTTTGAAAGTTACATATAGAAGAGAGAAAAAACACACTTTAAAGCACTGCCTGAAGCTAAAGCAATGAAGTCAACCTCAGTTTTAGCTGTATTACATCGTAACTGAAATCAATATCCCAGAGACTGATAATAAAGAAATAGGGAAAATACAGACTTGAGTTGATTAGACAAAGGAAAACAGATGTGATTATGACAGTATGATAAACCCACAACTGGGAAGAAAGCTGTCCATTGAATTTTCTCATCAGTGTTTCTGTCTCATGCTCTAAGCAGCACGGCCCAAACTAATTAGGATTAGGGCCATTGTTCCACAATAAGGAAATAATGCCTATTTTTTTTCCTTTTTTTTTCTTCTTAAGAAAATGTTGGATATTGGAAGTGAGTGAATATAAAAGATGAAAAAATAAACTTCGGCCAAACTTTTAGATAGTAGCTAGCAATGAGCAGTAAAATCCTTGACAAGGCCACAGGTTTACTCTTGAAGTTTCCTTTAAGCTACTGCCAAGGCAAGTAAGCTATGGAAAACATTAGTACACAAGTGTTGAGGATAAACAAAAGCAAAAGAGATAATGCGGAGGAGGAAAGCCTCAAGAACAAAGGATCTATGGGACTACCTCTTGACAGAACCCATAAACTAGAAGCTATGGTACCAGGTGTCTCCTGCTAGCTCAGAAGAGCATATTCTTTAATAGCACAGGTGCACTGAGGTAACTTTTGATGGCTGTTAGCCCCAATGCCCACATTAACATGGGATTGACTTGGAGATGAAACCCCCTAAATAGGATGGCCATCATGACAGTTCTAGAGAGGACCAACTAAGGTCAAAAACTCCACCGCCAGATGTAAAGGAGGAGTTGAACACCTGATTGGCGAAGGCTGCTGAAGGAGGACCCTAATTTTCAAATCAACCATAAAACAACAATAAATTTGAAAACAGTGTTGTCTCTGCTGTTCTCTGCTCAGAGACAGCCCACTCTCTCTCTTGAGAATGCTTTCTGCTTGAGTCTTTCTCTACTTGTTCTTAACGTTCACCTCTCTTCCACTTCTAATGAAATTCTGTTGCATGACTTCTGGTGTCTGACTTTAAATTTTCTTTCATCTGAACACGAGAACCAAGGTTTGGAGTTTCAGCTCCCTGCTTTCCTGTGACAACATGAAAAATAGAGAATGTTTAGAAATACTAATTTTAATTGACAATATTCTCGACAAGGAAATGATGCTCTTGAGAAAGAAAATGAAATTTAACACAGTTAACACCTCCTGGATGTGACAGTCTATTTGACAGGCACACATAAGTACCTGTCTTCAAGACAGAGGATGAAATAAGAAGTTGAAATGGTAGATGTCCTTATTTAGACAGCACTTAGCCCCTCGCAGGAAAGCACAAGTCCTCCTACCCAGTTAGCAGTTAGTAGCCTCTCAGTAAATACCTGAGAATGCATGAATAAAACGTTCTACCTGAATTTCCTGACCAGCTCAGATTCATAATATGAGCCCTTTCTGCATTGCCAATTTTGAAGGAATTAGAAAGCATGAAACTGCATTTGGCCCCAAAGCATTTATGATCATTTTCTTTGAGTACTTAAAATACTCATTAAAAACTTCAGTCATTTTGTGCCTCTGGGATGCTTATAGGGACAAGATAATTGCACAGTGCTGAAAAAATTAGAATGTTTGGGCTATTTACAAATTAATAAATTTTGAAGTTGTATTATTAGGCTATCTTCAGTTAAATGTTGTTGATAAATCAATTTATATTTGAATAATTGAATAAAGCAACCTTCCTGAACACAGAATGATTTAGATTTGATATCTCACTTTACTTTCCTAAGTAAAGTTCCTAAGGAACTTAACGCTCTTCATATCCTTTCTTTCTTCCTTTCTTTTCTTCCTTATTGGTACATTATAATTATGCCTAATAGGGAGATTCATTGTGACATTCAAAAATGCACACGACATAATTTGATCAATTCTACTCCTATTCCCTCCCCTCCTTTCCTCTCTTCATTTGTGTAAGACCCTGCCCAGAGTGCTTTATTCATTTAATTCACATATTTTTATTGCAGTTTTCATGCACTGCAATCCAAGCACAGTAGTATAGATACAGTAGTATATAAAACAAACAATACCCCCTGCCTTCAATGTGCTTGCTTTCTACATAAAAACAGCAAATAATCAAAATATGTACTTGGCCAGAGAGTGACGTGGGCTATGAAGAAAATAAAATGAGGCAGGGAGATGGGGTGTGTACACATGAATGGAGTGCAATATTAAATGAGGCAGTAGGAGGAGGCTTCTCCTGTGGGCAATTTGAGCTCAGACTCCAAGAAGTGAGGCCATTGACTAAGCAATCAGTAGGGGGAGGAACGTTTTGGAGAGATGGATTAGATGTAGAGGAACAAGAATGCTTGCTATGTGTTAAAGAAGCCACAAGGAGGCAAAGGATAGTGCTCCTGGGAATAGAGCCAGGAGATGAAGTCAGAGGTAATGGTTGTGCAGTGCATGGTTCTGAGAGGCCAGTGCATGGACTTTGTCCTTTACTCTAAGCAAAATATGTAGCTGTTAGACAGTGCAGAATAGGGAAGCAAGTTATTTTAAAAGAATTTCTCATGCTACAGTGTTTGAGAATAGAAAGTAGAGGCCAGAACGGAAGCAGGGAAAAGAGTTAGGGGCCGATGACAATAATCCATTAACCACTAATGAGACTAAGAAATCAGAAAAAAAGATATTAAACTCAGTTGGATAAGTGAGGACAACATGAGTTCTTTCCTGAATCTTTCCCTTATCTACCCAGATAAGGAACTGCTGGTCCATCACAGGTCAAAGCTAAGCTTGTAGCATAGACAAGAATAGACACCAAGCGCACACTGCCATCTCTCAGACAGACAATAACGAGAAGGAGAAACAGCACTAAGCCAGCTGCCTTGTCCAACAAAATAATTTACTTTTTTTTCTCTGGATCAGAATGGGCGAAGGGCAGAGAAAAGCTAAAAAGGTATTATAGTAGTGGCCCTTCTTCCTGAAATTAGCAGGAAAGAGGGGCACATTCTTCTCCACCACCTCTTCTTTTTCCTTAACTCAATACATTGTATTTAACCATTAATGCCATGACTAAGCGAGAGCCTTCATGAGGTTACTTCCAGTACCAAAACCCCAACTCCTGCTCCATTGTGGATCCATCTGAGACCATTGGTAAGCAGGGCAGATTTTATCCACAGCATCTCTGAAGTGTGCATTAATTACTTTGGGGTAATCCATCCTAACCACAGATATTCCATCTCTGTTTTTTATCTCAAATTATTTGCATCAATATTGTCCAGTATTTATCAGAATTTCTACAATTAGATAAAATCACAATATAAAAATAGTAAAAGTACAATGAACTAAAGATGTCCCAAATTTGAGCATGGATCCTATCTGTCAAATTTCCAGGGGGGTGATTAAAATATAAAGATTCATTCTGCTTGAAATTAAAATACAAGTCTTTGAATCTGAAGGATATGTATAGTCTGAAATTATCTAGCTTTTATGAGTTAAAAGTATAAGAAATGAACATCTTCTTCAATTTTCTTTCTACTTAGTTTCTAAAGAGGTGATTTTTGCAATCCATGTAAACTGGGAATTCTCTGACCAGCTAGGCCTGGACTGTCTCTCAATGAAGCACACTCTTCAGGTCTCAGCAATATTAGCTGAGAAATGTTGGTCAAGTTACAAGGCCATTCCAGGATCCAGAACCTATACTGAAGTACATTGACACAGATGGGCAGGTCTCTCAGTGAGTCCCTGTGCAGGCAAGACTTATCTACAGCCATTGCTAAGAGGGACTGGAGCCCAGTAACAGAGCTGCCAGGGTCCATATCCAGGACCAAGTTCAGCCAGCCTGCCACCTGAGGCATGTACAACTTCTCCCAGATCTCTTAAAAGATGATCCTGGTAACAGAGCCAAGGCAAAAATGGGCCTGTAGCTAAAGTTGCAGAAAGGTGAGGTTCTTTCTGTGTCTGTTCATGGGACCACAGTTGAAAATCTGCCACATGGGTGTGGGCCTTCTCTTTCAAGAAAAACTAAAAAGCATTTGATTTTAATGTCCTGGGCTTCACTACACTTTTACAACTTTCCATCTGTGTCTCAATGTTTCTACCAAAGCACTCTTGTCCAAGGATGGCTTCAATATTCTTTCTTTTAGGAGAGAGGGACAATGAAAGAGAGAGAGAGAGAGAGAGAGAGAAACAATTTTTATTTAGTTTTTCATGTGACTTTTGTTGCTCTGAGACATTGTTATGTATGTGGTGCTGGGGTTTGAACTTGCGTACTCACACATGCCAGACAAGTGCCATAATCACTGAGCCACCATTCCAGCCCCTGCAATATTCTTCTTGCTATGAGGGGATACAACTGGGAGACCTTCCATCCCATCATCTTGTTGTCATTACTCCCCCAGATGAAGGAATTTGAATACATACTTGTTACTAAATATTGCCACTTAAAAATTTCCTAAACCAATTCCATCTCAAGAAGAGTTATAAAGCAAAAATGTTTTGCCATTAATATCATCATAAATAAATTGTTATTGAGCATATTAAGCATATTTCAATTGTAATAGATGAACCACTAGCATGCAATGGAAATGAGTGAAAAGACACTGGAGCTCACAGAGTAGCTGAACAACTAACCCCTGGCAAGGCTGGACATCAAAGATGCTCAGGGATCTCAGAGAGAGAGAATGTTAGTTTAATTCCTGGTGGCTGGCTGGGGGCAGGGCACCAGGCAGCTTGACTGCGAAAAGAACAACCAATCAAGACACTGGCAGACAAGCTCCAATGGTATCTCACGAACACCTGATGATTGATGAGTCCACCAGCCAATCTCCTAGAAGCCATCCCCATCAACTTCCTTCCTTTCCCCAAACTATAAAAGCAGCGGCCTAGCCGAGGTCACTGGCCATTTTCACCTGCACACCACTTCCCCTGCCCACTCATCCTTTCCACTGCTCACACTCACTATGGCAGTGTAGGTGAATTTGGCCCAGGAGTGGACAATACCAATAAAAAGTTTTGCTCAGTTGTTCTTAGGTCTGGCTACCTTTTTGAACACCCAAGCCTGGATTTACACCCGTGATTTCTGATTTTTATATCTGGTGCCGAAACCAAGTGGGTTTTTGGACTTCCCCATGCCAGAGTTCCCACATACAGACCAGGAAATTCCTTGGCCCTTCTTTCCCCTCATCCATACTGACAGCAGTGGGGTGAGTTCCTTCCCTTTCCCTTGGCCTTCTGGTTGCACCTTCCATTGAGGGGATCTGTCCATAAATCATGCGTGCATGCCAGACCCCCACCATTTCCTTTGGGCCTCAGTGGGTTGAGGAGATATCCGACTCACTGGAAAGCCCCATCCTCCATTTGGGTGACCATGGTCAAAATTTGGAATGCTTCTTTTTGTTCCAAGTCACCCTCCAGGTTACATTGGAAGGTCATGGGAAACAACAGGTCCTCATTGTACCCCTGAATTCCTTTGGGTTGTCTATACGTTAATCTACCAAATTAGAACTTCCCCGAGACCTGCGCCATAACTGGCTGGTCTTTTAGTCAACTGTGGCCTGGCCGCAGTACCCTTTAGACAATGACTCAAAATGGCTTCCAGAAGGAACTTTGGCCTTTCAAATCCTCACTGATTTGGGTAATTTCTATCAGCAGTTGGAAATGGTCGGAGATTTCCAACTTGCATGCCTTTTGGGATTTGCACTCTTGCCCCACCCTGTGCTCTACCTGTTCCACTGCCCAAGTTCTTCTGGCCAGAGACAATCCTAAATCTCTTCTCCATTGCTCTCCCTCATCCTTCTCTTCCTTTTCAGACCCACCAGAACTGCTTTCAGCTACACCCTCCTACCCTCCCCCTCTTTACATAGGTCAATCCTCCTCTTCCTCCTCATCCTCCTCTTCCTCCTCTTCCTCTCCCCTCCCACAGCTACAATCTCTCTGCCCCTTTCTCCCACAACTACGGCTCCTCCTCCTCAACACCCTTCTCCTCCCCCTGATTTTTACAGAGAACATGGTAGAATTTCTCTCAGGTTCCCCTGTCTGGCAAGTCACCTCCATCTGCTTGCTCATTCAGTATTACTCTAAGCAAGTTTCCAAATTGCTGGAGCTGCTGCGCCCCATTTGCATTGTAGCAAGTCTCTATCATTAGCTACACCATTCACAGTTCTTAGTATTCTAGGGCTGCCATAACATAATACCTCAGACCAAGTGTTTTAACAATACAGAATTGCTTTACATAATTCTGGAGACTAAAAATCCAAGATCAAGAGGTCAACATGTTTGGTTCTTCTGAGGACTCTGTCCTTGGCTTGAAGATAGACACCTTCGCACTGGGTCTTGGCATGGTCTTTCCTGTGAACACGCACATCCCAGGTGTCTCTATGTCCAAATTTTTCTTCTGAAAAGTACAGCAATCATCTTAGATTAGGGTCCAATTTCAAGGCCTCATTTTAACTTAATCAACCCTTTGAAGAGCCCCCATCTCCAAATGCAGTCATGTTCCGAGGTACTAGGGATTAGGGTTTCAATACATACAGTTTAAGGGGAAACACAGTGCATAAAAATGGCTCAGAGATAGGGGGGCCAGCATGAACTTAGAGGCTAATAGAAGCTTCATTATTGGACAGCCAACACAATTTTTGTCTAGTGTACAGTAATGTGATATTTTAAACATTTGTGGGGCTGGAGAGGTGGCTCACTGGTAGAGTGCTAGCCTGGCATGCACAAGCACCAGAATTCAATCCCCAGCACACTGTATACACAACTAAGTGGAAGAAAAACCAAAAAAAGAAAGTCTGTATTTTTCTCTGTCTCCTTCTAAAAAAAAAAAAAGTTGGCCAACTTCCAATAACCTCTCTATACAGAAAATATTTAAATATTTCTAATACAAGTTAATACAAGTAAAATAGAATTTGGACATTTAGAAAAAATTAACTATCATCATAAAGTCCACACATTTTATCCTATAGGAAAAGCATAAAGCCAGCTTCAGACAAACCTAAATCTATAAATGTAGTCAGGGTTACTGGAACCTGATCTTGGGTAAACTGGTTTCTTTGAGTTGTTTCAGCAGTAAACATCCTTGATAAAATATACCTCCTCCCCAATAGGAACTGTATTAAGAATGAGCACATTTATAGAAATTTACCTGTTGTCACTACATTTCATTAAGAAATGCAAATTATTTCTTATTTCTTTTGAATTATGAATAAAATTAAGACTAATGACAAAAAAAATCCTAGCTCCAAGGATAAAAAGATAGGAACATGGTCAGAGGCTTGCTCCTACCACATGGAAAAGAATATTTTAAAGAAAAGATAATTTTGTACTTTACATGGATAAATAGAACAAGGTACAGGAGAGCCTAAGAGCAGGTCCCATTTCTTTGGAAATTGATGTGTGATGGGGATGGCATCAGAGTTTAGTGATGACAGATGAATTATTCAGTAATGATGCAACCAAGTACCCTTAGGGAAAAATTAAAAGTGGCAACTCCACATCACATTATATACAAAACACCCATTAGATTAAACAGCTAAATACAAATTCGGAGACTGGGAGTGTGGGTCAATGGTAGGATGCTTGTTTAGCATGCACAAGGCCCTGGGTTCAACCCCCAGCATCATGCACAAAAAAAAAATGCAAAAGAAATTTTTATGTTTTTTAAAGAAAAACACAAAATACTATATAACATCAGGTAATAAAAATTTTAAGTAGAAAAAACACAATTCAAAAAGGAAAACATTGAAAAATTCAACTGCCATAGTTTGTCCTCTTCAAAATTCAAGTTGAAAACTAATTGCACTGTAACAACTTTAAGAGTGGGAAACTTGAAGAGGTGGCTAGGCCACGAGGGCTCCACCTTGTGAATGGATTAGTGCCATTATCAGGGGAGTGGGTGGGTTATTTTGGGAGCAGGTGCCTTGTAAAAGGTTGAGTTGCCTCCCTTTCTCCTTTCTCTTGTGGGTGCTCTCTTGCACCTCATACCTTCCACCACACGATGATGAGGCAAGAAGGCCCTCAACAGATGCCAGCTCCTGGATCCTGGACCTCCTAGTCTCCAGAACCACAAGAAACAAATTTCCGTTTATTATAAATTATAAATGTTCTGTTATAGCAGCACTTAATCGAGACATCAACCATATAAAAAATTCTAACCTTCTATACAGAAAAGAATGGAAAGTGTAATGAACAACAACTACACATATACATACAGAAAGGGAGAGAAATGGATTTAAATCCAGAATATACAAAGGACCACAAAAATCAGTGAGCAAAGAAAAGTAATTATGGGAAAGAAAGCACCAATCAGAGAAGACAAATTGCAAATGACCAATAAAGGTGAATAAAAATCATTTGAAATCATTAGCAATCTGGAAATATAAATTAAACCACAAAGTGATCCTACCATATACACACAACTCATACAAAATCATGAATTAAAGAGCATGTGGAAGAAAGGAACTTTCTACTCATTGATGACAATTGTAGTTTTTTTTTAAAGAGAGAAGGACAGTGAGAGAGAGAGAGAGAGAGAGACAGAGAGAATCAATTTTTATTGAGTTTTTCACATGGCTTTCATTGCTCTGACACTCAATTGTGTACACGAGTGCTGGGGTTTGAACCCATGTACTTGGGCATGCTGGGCAAGCACTGTAACCGCAGAGCCACCTCTCCAGCCCCTGCAATTGTAAATTGATACCATATTAATGAGCCATTCTGCATGTCTCATGAAGTTGAAGATACACATTATCCCATGTTCCTCAAAGTCCACTTGTAAATGTAGACCAACAAAATGCCTGCCTATGTACAGAGATAAGCAAAGCATGTTCGTAGCAGTAATATTGAAAAAAAACTGAATTCAACCTGTCAATTGAAAATTGACAAACTTACAAAACAGAGATGATAAACTATAGATGCATGCATTAATATAGATTGACCTCATACACTCAAATGGAGTGGTACAAAAGTGTCATTAAAAAACAAACAACAGGTCCTGGAGCAGTGGCTCAGTGGTTACAGTGCTTGCTTGGCATGCACAAGGAGGAGAGTTCAAACCCCATCACCATGTAAACAACAAAGTGTTGAAACAACAAAACTCACATGAAAAACTAAATAAAAATTATTTATCTCTTTCTCTCTCTCACTCTCTCACTGTCCCTCTCTCTTAAAAAAAACAACATATTATTCAAAAGTTGCTTACAAACATTTAATTCCAGACTGCATGTAAAACTTAGGAATGCAAAATTATACAGGAAAATTATATTTTAAAGAGTACATTACACTTCTCCAAACTTTAGATAATGAGGGAAAACATTCTGGAATTGAGGACTCTCAGAACTTCAGGTGGTAATGTATCTCTTGAGCATTATAGTTCAAACCCGCTTTTCATGTATTAAGCTAGTCATACTACTTTTAAAGATTCTTAACCTCCTTCAGAATTATAGAAATGCAAACACTGTAGAGGTTTAATTAGTTAGAAAATATATTCACGTGGAAGCTCTCATTCTCAGAGACATTTCTTTCTCCAATCTAATGAAGTAAATAAACGTTTACACTTCATGCAGATTTTGACACACAGAATCCTAATTTGCAAAGTTAAATTAGCATTAATGAAAGAAATAATTAATTCTGTTCACAAAGGAATAATTAATTCTGTTCATAAAGGCAATTGCTAGTCTGTTGTGAACCCATTGCCAGTCTGTGATAAGCCCGCATCATGGATTTACATAACTTTTTCAAGAAATTTACAAGTATGATTTAATGTAATAATGATACATTCAATTAATTCATTAAAATAAACTTTTTATTATATATTATACCAAAATGTAAGATTTTCAGTGATCAATATTTTAGTATCAGAATTATATAGCACAGATGTATGAGTTCAAATTAATGATAGAGTTTACCAAAAATTTTACCATTATAAATTAAATAAACTACTTCTTTTAACTCAGTCATGAGAAATTTTGGGGTGGTGCTTGCATTCTTAGTAACTTGTCAAACCTGACTTTCAGTTGCGATATGTCTTGAATTCTGCTATTCTTCCTTGTTATTCTAAAATGAGATTGGAAATAAGAGCTGATACAAGAAATAATAAAATAGAATATTTAGGACCTTATGTACTAAATATATAAAGGAAGCATGAGTGGAGAGGGCTGTATCTAGTATGACTTCAGGTTTGTAGCTTGGCTGACCACATGAATGGTGGATAAGAATCAAGTTTCATTGAAAGATGACAGATTAAGTTTTGGATATGTTAAATCTGAAGTCTCTATGGGCAATCTGAGGTCCGTTGGATGTCCATTTCTCTAGACTTCTGCAGACCCTTGAAGACTGGGCACCAAGGAGCTTTCCTAATTCATTAACAAATATTTGGGGGCTGGAGCGGTGGCTCAGCAGTTGAAGCACTTGAGGAATGCACAAGGACCCAGGTTCAAACCCCAGCACCATATATTTAACTAAATATTGGAGAAACAAAGGCCAGATGAAAAAATAAATAAAATTGATTCTCTCTTTATCTCTCTGTATTTAAAAAAAATACAGATCTCTATTACTTGCCAGTAACACAGTGGGATTCCAGTGACTCCGAGATGAGTAAGACAAAGCCTCTGCCTGTCTAGATTAGCATGGTGAGAGTACACTAAAGTCAAATGATAATCATCTGTACTGCTTGCTTTAACATGGGCATACTGCAGGCATCTAGAAGCTCAAGAGATACCTGAGTCTTTCTAGAGATACTTCACAAAAGCAATGATTGATCTTCATCTTGAAATGTTTGTTAAACTCTCAAACCAAAGATTCCAAGGGCTTCTTGAACTTGAAGCATTATTTATAGGATTATCAAACTTAACAAACAAAAACTTTGGACTCTCAGTTATATTTTTTTAATGGTGCTGAGGCTCCAACTCAGGGCCTCATGCATGCTTGGAAAGTACTCTGTAACGGAGCTGGACCTCCAGCACCTGTTAGATTTTCAAGCTGAAGTAAACAATAATTTTATAGTATAAGTATGATTATGGTTGATCTGAAACTAAAATTGAATGGAAATTCTCTGTTTTCCCATAATCGTAATTATTTATCAATATCATTCAAAAAGTAAGTGTGGAGACACAGGACATTGATAAACAAAAGAATGAATTATTTTTAGAAACTAGATAATTAGATTTTAATGAATCTTAAAAAGCACAGAAAGTGCATGTCATATTCTCTTTTCCAAATGTTCCTTATAACATGATACATATTAATTTATTGCTGTTTTCCAAAATGTCTCTAAGCCTTTGATAGGAAAAAACATAAACATATATTATGTTTTTGACATTTACATTACTGGCACTAACAGATAAATATCTCCTCGACCTTAGTAACAGATCCAAACAATAATACTATTCATACTCAAATAACTTCAGCCACTTACTGGTTATGACAGTTGGTTCTCCAGTGTCATGGTGACAGCTATAACTTCTTTATTAGAAAATGTCAATGTTAATTGCCTGTGAGTCACCTTAATTACATTGCTTATGAAACTATGTACAGCCCAGTAGTATTGGTAGAAATAGGAAGTAGAGGTTGCAGAACATCACAGTGATTTTAAAAGTCACATTCCAACCACAAATTCTAATATCTCTAACCTTCAAACATTTCCTGAATAGCCAACAGATCAATTAATCTCCCTGGAATTTTATCTCCCTAGCAATAAAATGTGATGGTTGAAATAGGTGATTCTAAAAATCTGTACTTCCTGGAGATAATTGCAATATCCAAAATATTTACACATTTTATACACATTTTATATTATTTTGTTAAAATCATGTAAGGTTGTTCAAAAATAAAATAAAAAAAAAACAATAAAAATCTGTACTTCCATAAATTCTTTTATGAAAATATAAGCTTGAAGACATTTAGCAACAAAAATAATAAATAAGACAAAGAATAGTACCCAAAGCCCAGCACAATGGTGCACACCTATAATCCCAGAGACTTAGCACACTGAGGCAGGAGGATTGCAAATTCTATGCTAGACTAGGCAGCTTAGCTAAACCCTGTCTCAAAATATTAAAAATAAAAAGGTCTGGGCATGTAGTTCTGTGGTAAGGTGCCCCTCTCTTCAGTCCCCAGTACTACACACACACACACACACACACACACACACACACACACAAACAATAATAATACCCCAAAACAAAACAAATAAAAATTTTTATAAAAAATCATATTAGCCAACTTAGTAATTTTTAATACAAAGGCACATATCAAACACAAGACTAGAGATAATTTAGTCAAAACTCATTTATTATCTCAGCATTTCACTGCTGAAAATATGAGTAAATGCCTCAAAATGCATAAATGTTTTTGTTTATATCTAACAATCATTTAAAAATATATTCCATGGAGTCAAATAAAGCACATTTATTTGATTTTAACAATCATTCATGTAGTAGTTAGTCTGAGCCAGGAACTGTTCTTGATATTCTATTTTTTAATGCTAACTCACTTACTGTTTCTTCATTCCATAATACCAATGGGGAAACAGTGTCCCAGAGAGAGTCAATAATGTCCCCATGACCAATAAACTAAAACAGGACCAAGATTAGAACGTAAGCAAGCTGGCTGCAAAATAGAGCTCTTAGCCATGATGAGAACCCGGCTTTCACACACAAAGTGTTGAGGGTATAAATTTATAAGTGGATCCAAATAAACCTAAGCAACTATTAAATGTAAACCATACGCCAGACACTAACCTAAGTTATCTTGATTCATTGTGACATCACCGGAAATGGGGTTTGTCACCCTCAGGTCATCGGAAAAACCCAGACGCTAAGAGACTTGCAGAAGATCATAGTACACAGCAACCGCCAGACCCTACATTTCAACAGAGGGCTTGACGGCTTTTGAACCCAAGTCATCACATACTTGTATGTTTTAACTGGATTTATCCATTTCACAACATACACATATTTCAAAACATCATGTTTGACATGATAAATGTATACAATTTTTATTTGTTAATTAAAATGATTATTTAATTTTTTAAATTCAAAAGCCTTTTCTGTTCCTCAAATCTACTTCCTTGTGATGACTCAGTAGATAGCAGGGATTTTAATTTCTCAAAAATATGTGCACACACATACATTAAGGAGCTCTAAACTGAAAGATGGTATATTCTGAAAGATGGTTTATTCTGCAAGATGTTTTTAGAACAACTTTGGATTTGGATCATGTTTTTCTTTGAAATAAATTTGATAGATTGGTACTATGGGGAAGGAAGTAGTTGAGATATAGTTTCTCTTCTCAAAGGTCTTATCCCATAGTAGAAAAGACAGGTATACATAGGTAAATATATCTATATACAGATATATGATGATGATAGATACAGATAGATTGCAGTTGCTTGACTTATTGCTATAGTCAAATTCTAGTAAAAACTGCATATCCTACCACCACCTTCTCCCAACCCCAGAAGCAAAGATGTATACCTTCAAACCAATCAGTTAATAAATCCAGCCTCCAACAACAGCAATCTATGACATCATTGGGAATGGCTGTCATCTATATTTCATTCACTCTTACTGTGAGTTCTACCTCCTCTTTTCATTGCTCTGAAGTTTATTCACTTCATCTTGTTGAAGATGAACCAAAAAATACATTTCCTAAAGGAAACCAAGAAATCAAGAATATGAGTGGTGGGCTGGAGAAGTGGCTCAGTGGTTTCGGCGCTTGCCTGGCAAGCACAAGGACCCGGGTTCAAACCCCAGCACCACGTATACAACTAAGTGTTAGAGCAACTAAGGCCATGTGAAAAACTAAATAAAGTTGTTTCTCTCTTTCTCTGTCTCTCTCTCTCTCTCACTGTCCTTCTCTCTTTAAAAAAAAAAAAAGAATATGAGTGGTAAAATTTAAAAAATCAAAATTATATTTTAATTCAAGTAGAATGAATGAGTAGGCACTAAATGTTATGTTTGATATCTTTGCTTACTTGAATATGCATATTTTAGAAATAATATATTTTATTTGTAAAAGTAAAATATACATGAATATATATATATATATATATATATATATATATATATATATACTTGTTTAAACTTTTGTAGAATCTAAATTGGCTGAATTGTGTAACGGCAGGTGTGTGCAAGCACAGGCACACCTACATACATTAAGGAGCTCTAAACTGAAAAATGGTTTATTCTGTAAGATGCTTTTAGACTAACTTTGGATTTTGGGCCATATATTTCTTTGAAATGAATTTGATAGGTTGGTTCTGAAAGAAGGAAATAGTTGAGACATAATTTCTGTTCTCAAAAGTCTTATCCCATAGTAGAAAAGATAGGTATAGAAAGCTAGATATATTTATATTGCGTAGACACATGACAGATGATAGATAAATTGATAGATAGATGTATATTGATAGATGATAGATTAGATAGATGATAGATTAATAGATGATAGATAAATAGATGATAGATAGAAGTATATATCTGCAATGGGGAATATAGAGTGAGACAGGAAATTTATTAACGTTTACTAGACATAAAACAACATAGAATTCTGCTTTAAATCAATATTAGTCTCAGAGTTCAATGGATTATTTTAAAGCTCCATCACAGCTCTATGATCCATACTACAGAGGCTGATAACAAGGGAGAAGTTCACACAGGACTCTCAAATCCACCTCAGATCAGATGCTTTAAACAAATGATCTCACCAAAGTACTGCAAAGAAGAGCAGAGAAAACAATTCATGTTGTTAAACAAATTAGAGGAATTCACAAGTGTGTCATTTGTGCAAATGAGTCTGATATCAAGATCTTCCAGTAGCTTCTCCCATCAGGTCTGGTGTCTACAAAGACATTCCTCTTTCCTGATCCCCCCATAAAAAAAGACCAAACTGAAATAGTCAGTCTGTGACATTTCTAAACATAAACAATGGAAACACACTTTAAATCCACATATTGCCTTACCAAGCACAGCACAGAGGATCTTCTATTTGAACAGCAAAGTAGATTTTTGATATGCAATTATTAATGGAGCAGTGTTAAGCTCCAGCTCAGCTTCCCAAAAAGTCACATTATGTCACAAATTTGAAAGACATATGATGAAAAATATTTTGTGTGTGGGTGTGAGTGGATGTATGTGTCAATGTAAAAGAATTTTATGTGACCTTTAACAAGAATTGAAGTTGAAGTATCTTCAAGTTGGGTTTTGATTGAGAGGATTAATTTTCTGTACCACATTTCATCAAAACTGCCTACCCACAATGACTGGCAGCACAAAACCAATTCCAGCTGCTTTCAAAGCTGGTTTTAAAGGATTTCCATTTGAATAAGGTACTTATGTTTGAGCAAGCCGTATCCAAAATCTCTTGTCTATTTGGATCTCTGCCACCACAATGTACAGTACTGTTAATATTATAACAGCTGGCCATCAATGTCATTATCAGAGCCAGATGTGGGAAACTGTTTTCACACGGGTATAATTCTCCTGGAGCCCATGCAGAAGGAGAAAATCAGAAGCTCTTCTGGGAATACTGATGACAATATAAAGTACGTCATATTGTAATCGTAACTTCTGTGTGGTAGATAAATGCTACAGAATAAAAATTAAGTAATTTATACTTTAGTGTTGACTCTGTAACTAGGTTGCTATGAAAGCGTAGAAAATGCCTCCTTTCCCTTGACCTCAGTTTCTCTGAGATTGCTCTGCTAAGTCATCCCTAGAGGCCCTCTGTGTCTCACATTCGACACCCTTCAATGGACATCATTACAGAGAAACATGAGTCATGTACTGCTTGCATCATTTGGCTCAACGGATCATCTAGATCCCACAGACACCACTCTGAACATTTAATTCAATATGTTCAGCGGAGAGTGGGCTGCTTTAAAAGCACAGGGCATGGTGAGATCAGGCTAATTAGATCATTCTACAATGTGTGAACTATTGAGACATCATATTGTACCCCATAAATATATAGAATTATTGTCAATTAAAATAGAACAAAATTTTTTAAAAATAAGGTACTTGATTGAATACAAAAAGACTTAAAACTAAAATGAATAACAACTCAGAGCATTTATTATATTACTCCTATTTGGAATTTAGTGCTGTTGTTGTAGGCTACAGAATCTGCATCAAGTCTCGTCACCTAATATAAACATTTCTAACACTCTTGAAATAAGTCATGCAGCCTCGGATGACACCATGAGTCCTCCTATTCCATCCGACTGAGTCTTCTGAGCTCCTTCACTGCCTCTGCTCCATGTTACTTCTGATGCTCCCTTGGCCAATTTGATTGCTTCTCTTCCTTCAGCTCTCAACTCCAGCTTCACTTTTTCAGGGAAACCTTTCTGATACCACTGTCTACACCCAGTCCCCACAGTCTAGGCACAAATATTGATGTGAACTTCTTGGTAACTGGGGTCACAAATGCCATTTAAACAAAGCAATGCTGCTTCTCTCATGAGGCTGTCATGAGGCAAGTGGAGCAGAACCTGGTTTTGACTATTGGCACCTTATACCCCAGCTGACAAACAGGGACCCTCAATAAGTACTTTCGAATGAAAGAATACTCTTGCCTTTCATACCACTATTATAACACAATGTGATAACAAATTTTACATTATACTGTTCTTGTCAAGATTATTTTTGGCTTCTCCCTATGAGCCCTCCCTCAAACTTAGAATTAAACTAAACCAAAGCTTCAAAATTCCACTTTTAGGAACTATTAACTCACAGATCAATAAAACTTCATGTTTAATGGACACACTCAATTTTCAATTATATCACTCTAAAAGCCTTCACATCTAAAGAGCTTTTCTCACCCCCTTTTCCTATGGTCAAGATGAAAGACTAAATATCCCATTTCAAAGAAAAATTAAATTGAACTTAGTATCACTGAGCATTGCTGACTTATACAGAGGATGAGTCTCACCAATTTATGTTTTGGGGTGCCAGCTTCAGAAAAGTAAGTTAAATTATAAAAGATCTTTTGTATGGCAATTTGGCATGGGTGATAAAAAGAAGACTTACTTTCTTTTGACATAGAATAAAATACCTCATTAATTAACAAAGCCAATCTGTAGTTAATTTTCTGGATTTTTTTTTTTACCACTGCAGACTAAATCTAAATGGCATTTAGTTCCAGAGGCTAGGACATCCATGATCAAAGTGCCAGAAGATCCAGTGTCAGGTGGACTGGCTTTCTGGTTCATAAAAGGCACCTTTTCCCTGTGTGCTCCTGTGGTGGAAGGGGACAACTCTGGTCTCTAATTCCTTGCAAGGGCACTAATCCCATTCATGAGAATTCCATTCTCATAACCTAATCATTTCCCCAAAGCCCTACCTCCTAATATCCTCACATTGGAGATTAGGTTTCAACCTAAGAGGTTTGAGAGGGCACATACATTCAGACAACAGCAGTAGGTGGGACAGGGTGGTCATTCCCACCCTGGCACTGATGAGTAACATGAAGCCCAAGGACGTGAAGATGACACATGAATCAAACCATTTCCCTTCTTTTCTCCTTTCTAACTTTCATTTCCTTTCCCATGAATGATACCTCTCTTTTCCCTGACTCCAAATCTCAGAGCATCATGTGAACTCCTCCCTCATTTCCTCACTCCTTCAATATCTCCTGGAGCCTGTCCTTCCTCCTCATCCCTAATTCCAATTCCTCTTTTCTTTTTTTCATTATTTTGCAATCTAGGCCATTCTTGTCATCAAGAAGGAGCCCAGAAAAGGAGCTAGAAGGTCATGAGTTTGGGTTCTATTTTCTTTGCTTGCTACCTGTGGGAATTTTAGTAAGTTCCTTTTCTGAATTTCCACCTGTGTAAGATGGGGTTATGGAGCTCACGCATGCTGGATGACTGTGGGTTCACTTCACCCATCTGTTGTTCAATCCTGGACTTCTCAAGTGACTTCCTACCTTATACACTGAAAATGAATTAGCCCTTAAACTTGCATAAAATTGAATATGCCATGCACACGCATGTGAAAGACAGTGCACATAGAACTGATGAGACCTAAATCACATCAGTGGACCATTGCTGATGTCTGTTTTCGGGTTTTGATACTGTATATAGCTGTGTAAAATATATCCATTTGGAGATATGGTATTATTTCTTACAACTACATTTGAATAATAATTATCTCAAAAATAAGTTTAATTAGGAAAAAATAAAATAAATGTCACTTAGCCCTCCTTCAACCATCCAATCTATATCTCAGTGCTTTGGCTAGACTGCACTTATGCTTGAAAAATTCAGCATAATGATCTGTAATATAGTGACAAAGGCAAATACTAGTAACAAAAAATATATTTTTATTCTTTTCTTCAGGAAGCATATCTTTGTTCTCTTTCTTATAAAGTTGTTTCATTTTTTATTTTCTCCCCCAGAAACATAAAATGTTAGAGAGACTTCAGGAACTTAATCTACATTATGGGTACAGGTTTTTCTCCATTTAATAACACATTGTTCTTGGAAATGACAGGGTGGAATTACAGTAAATTGGACAATTTACCTAATCTTTCTCAAAATTTTAACATTTTTATTTTAAACATAATATTCATAATGTAACTTAAATTTTGATGGTGCACATTATCCTAAGGTGCTTATTCTTAACAATTCCATGTAAAATGGGAATAAAACAATTGCAAAATCATGTCCATATATCACAGAAGAGAAAAAATATGCAAACTCCTTATTTTAGGGAATGATACTATTTTATGTCATTTTCTACAATATTCCATTATTTATCTAATAAAAGCTTCCACATTCCTATAGAAATGTGTTCTGTCATTGGCATGGCTCAAACGGAGATGACTGGCAAATCATGATGGTCAAGTCCTATACCAGAGAGAAGACAGATTGAAGCTGTGCCTACCCATCACAGACCTCCCATCTCCACTGCTGTTTTGGGCCACATGTTGTTTTAATATGTATGGGGTCTCAGAGAGGAATTAAAATGGAGGTCACATTTTTCAAGTACAATATTTATGTTATAAATAAAGACACTGTCCAAGTTGGAAGGCCTCACTCCAAAACAATGTCATCCTAGAAGAAGAGTAGAAGGAGACAGCATTGACCTCTGGGAGCCCTGTCTGCCTAGGCACCTTCCTTGGGGCATCCAAAGCTAACCAAATCAACCACTCTGGTTTCCCAGCCTGATGTTCTACCGTTTCCCTTGTCCAACCACCATGTTAGGGTTCTCCTCATAGTTCCTAATTGCACAGTTGGTTATTGATATTTCAGAAGCTTTCATATGAAAAAACAAACCTCGGAAAGCTTCAAAGTTTGGTATACTTAAGGACCTGGTGTTACCTTGCTGGAATTACCATACCACAATTAAGCCACGGACTGGTGGCTTACACAAGACATTGTTCTCACAGTCTTGGAAGGCTAAGGTCAAGGTATCAGTACGGTTGATTTCTCTCCTGGCTTGTAGGCAGCCAGCTTCTCACTTTCCTCTGTATATGAGTGCCCCAATATCTGTCAGTCCAAACTTCCTCTTTCTATAAAGACCCGATTGTCTTGGATTAGGGCTGAACTTAACAGCCCTCATTTTAACTTGATCACCTCTTTAAAGACCCTGTCTCCAATATTAGACCTATCTACACATTCTGAAGTGCAAGGTGTTAGAATTTCAACATACAAATTAGAGAACACAATTCAGTCCACACCATCCCAATTCAGCATGAGTCACAAACAGGAACTTCTATTTCTCAAACCTAAAAATGATCTTAAAATTTTGTGGTTACACCCATTATACAGATTAGAACTTGAGGTGCAGAATGACTGTGTAGCATTCCCAAGGTCACAGAGGAGAGGTCTGACTCCATAGCATGTGCTTTCAGCCACAACCCTCCTTGATTTCTCCATGAAGGAGGCACACATGATCAAGGCCAAATGAGCCAGAGTCTCTTCCCAGGAGGTCTTCAAAACAGAGCAGGGGAAAGAGGGTCCCTTCCTCTCTGAATCAGAGTTGTAAGGTAGTCAATCCGCTGCTAGTCATTTCTACCATTATCTGGAAGAACCAAATGTTCATTTGCAGATACACAGAAAGGGGACATGGTAGAGACCAATGATACTGGAGACATCTGTCCTTATCCCTTTTGAGGCTTGACTTGTCTTTCTTCAAATGTACATACTCACCCACACCCTTCTGGTAAATCTTTCTGTTTATTTGCTTGTGCTTCCTTTAGCCAGAATCAGTATCTGTTATTTAAAACCAAAATAATCTTGATTCACATTCAGGCCACTCAGTGAAGCATTTCACCAGAATCAGTCCACTTTGGTAATGGATGATTTCTCTTTATTCTTTACATCCAGCAGCAACAGCCAAAACAAATCAACTTAAAAAAAACTACCTCATTTAGATTAGTTCTTTTATTCCAAAATCTCTGTTTTGCCAGTCTCCATGTTGGGAGGTGTAGGAAAAGAATGGGAAGCTTATTCCCATGGTCTGACCAGCATGGAGCTAGTTTAGGAACCAGCTCTATTCTCCCTATTCTCCTACTCTCAAATAGTCACTCTTATTCTCTTTTATCATTGTAGTGCGACACATTGAGACTTTAAGGAGGGCTCATTAAGCTATATCATTTGGCAAGAAAGAGTGAAAAACATTCTATGAAATTCATCGGCACTTCAACACAAAAAGCAAATTGCAGGTAGTTTGTTTTTAAGATTCCCATTGTGTATCGGGGAAGGAGATATGACAATGTAAAAGGCAATTAAGTGGTTGGGACCCAAATCTTGGTGAGACATCATTCAAATTCTAGAAAATTATTCTAAATGACAATGCCACTGACTGTGGCTACATGTTATTAACTGGAGTCAGTCAATTTAGGCAGAATTATCAACCTGGCTGAAGTGAGGACACAGCTTTAATTAAAATACTTCAATGTGTCTGAAAACTCAATTTCATAGTCATGCTGAACAAATGACTGGAGAATTTAAAAAGCAAATGGATCAATTTCTGTTTATTTTAGCTCCTAATTAAAATTAATATATTTATTGGATGTTCCTTGTATCACCAATACTATACCCTCCACTGCTAGGAAATATAAATCAGTAGGAAATACCATTCTTGCCCTCAAAGAGAGAGGAAAACTCTATGGGTAAAAGACAAGTGGAGAATAATATTTCTGCTCACAGTGAAATGGAAAATTTTTTACCCTCCTCAATGTTTTTCATAAATATAAATATATATTAAATTCTCAATCAATAATTCCTGATTGACAGATATGTAAAAACGCATGTTACAACCCAAAGTTTCCTGAACTTATTTGACTGCAATACATGCATGGTAAAATTTACAGTATACTGACACCAAAAGGAATTCATAAAAGGAGATAGAGGGGGGAACTTAAAAAAAATATGCTAAGGTACACGAGACTGCCCTTAGCATTGACAAGTATTTGTGAATGAAAGGAATATATTCTCCCCAAACTCTCACAATCATCACAGCCTCTGAGCCAATGGTCAGCTTCAACTCAACATCATTACTGCACGCTTTGCATGTTGCTCTCCCTAACTACAAAAGGGATTGGCCATAAACCATGACATTTCTTAGAGGGAGAGGGGTAATCACAGCACCATAACAGCTGAAACAAGGGTTTGAGAATTTTCACATAAATTTTTAAAATACATTTTAGAAGAAAATATACCCCTAGTCATGCTTTTCTTTTCACTAACCCCTATGTACATTTCTAAAAGGATAATGAGAAGGGGCATGGACTCTGTAGAGACTCAGTTTATTCTTGGCTCTGTCAGATAATAGCTGCATGAGCTTAGAAAGTGAGATACCATGCCTGGGCCAAAATAGCTTCAGAAACATTAAAATAATGCTGTTAGTTATAGTTGTGATAATAATTGTATTTACCCCATAAGATTAGATGAAAAACTCTAATACAGGGTTGGAATAATACCTGCCACATAGTAAGAGCTCAATAAAGACAACACCTTTTTAGAATGGTGGTATAAACATTAAGGACCATGTACTTGACAGAGTGGAGCCATAGTCACCAAATGGCTTTGAGGCTGAAGCTGACCCTGAAAGATGTGTTGTTCCTATCACGTGACTTCAACTTCTCTTTAAACTGTACCCAATACGCTGGCACACAATAAATACTTAACAATTATGGATTTAATGACAAGAGAATTATGGAATGTTTCTCATTGATCAAATCAACAATATTAAAATTGTCTCAAAACAGAAGATCGGCAGATACTTGAGCTTCAAGGCCAAGGGGTAAATTACCTGACAGCAACAGGGCAGTGGTCTCTCTGCAGCTCTAGGAATGACCAAAATAGCCCGGATTATAAAGAAGGGTTCAGTTGCCTTATGTGAACACCTAACAGACTGAATTCCTAAATTCTCCCTCTCTTATTATTTGAATCTGACCGTTCTGGTGCCACACAGTAACACCCTTGACAGACAAACACAAAATTACATTTATTTTTCTGAAAGCCACTTCTATAAATAAAGCAGTGTTACTGTCTTTCTTTTTCTCCCTCTCCAGTTTATTTGAAATATATTGGAAAGGTTTATGCCCCTATGCCTGAAAAGATTTGCCAAATTTTTAAAAATATTTTTCTCTTTCTGAAATGGGAGCAGAAAGCCATTTTTCAGGGTCCTGACCAGTCTGGAAGTTTCTAATAGACAGGATGGCCCTAAGACAAAAGATTAATACAACAGTGTTTGCACTGTAGTGTTGCAGTGCAAACTCCTACAATACACACCTCCTCTATGGTGCTTCTGTAGATTAAGAATTCTTTGATGAAAACCTGATTCAGGAAAAAACAAGTAAGTTAATTCACTCTAAGTTGCAATCAGTTAACAAAGCCCATTTTGTCACCAAGCCCATTGAGTGTCTTAGAAGATATTAAAGAAAGGAAATGCATGTATGTATGGGAACTGGAGGTGGGAGAACAAGTTCTTCCGATGGGAATTATAAGGGCAATAAGTGATACCTGCACAGACTGATCTTAGTGGAGATGATACAGGAAAGAAAGATCCCTGAGCAGAAGAAAAATGATCCTAACAGCAAATATTCTCTATGAAAATCATACGGACAGGTCTCTCCCAATCAGGAATTCACAATATGCAGAATATGCAGGCCACTGAAAGCAGCTTCTCACAACTGGACTTCTCCCTACAGCAAGGCCTTTTAATTCTTCACATTTCTGTGCTGCCTCAGTGACAAATTCTGCCTGTGTTCCCTGTCCTTAGATATGTTCCTCCTCTATCATTACCAACACATGCCCAGGCCTACCTGATATCAAATTAGAAGATGATAACCCTGCTAAGCATAGTTTTGTATCACCTTGACAACTAAATCAAAAGAAATCAAGAATTTAATGTTACTCTATGTGCGTTGGCCAATAATGCATAATTTAGGATCTCTGTCTTCAAGAAAACTTAAAATCAAATCTGAGGAATAAGATAAAAACATGATACAAAGCTAATTTGATACAATACTAAAGAGTCAATTCATCAGATGACCAGAAAGAAAATTCAAAACCATACTGACAGACAATAAATAAACATGAAGATCTGGGACTCTATTTTACCCCCAAATCAGATGCACAAACAGAAGAGGGATCCCTCTTAGCAGGAATGCTTGGTTACACCTAACTGTGACCAGCCATTTCTCTCTTGCAGCTTTTAAAAATCCATTCTTATTCTGTATGTTAAGCATTTTCATTATAATGTGTTTTAGAGTGGATTTATTATGATTTTTTGTATATTTGGAGTCTATTTGTCTCCTGTATTTGTATTTGAATTTCCATTTCATTCTCAAGTATTAGATATTTTTCTGAAATCATTTCACTGAAAAGATTGTATATTCCTTTAGTTTGTATTACAGAGCCTTCTATCCCAAGGAATCTTAATTTGACCTTTTATTGTTATTCCAGATTTGTTGAATATTCTGTTCATGGTCTCTTAACATCTTTTCTTTACAGTCAACTTTGTTTCAAGATTATATACTTCATCTGAAGCCTGAAAATCTACCTTCAAAGTGGTCCAATATATTGGTGATGCTTTCCATTGAATTTTTAATTGGGATTATTGATTCTTTCACTTACAGGATTTTTTTGGTTCTTTTTCAGAATCTGTATCTCTTTTTTAATGAAATAATATAATATATATACATCAATTCTGAACATTGGATTTACCCCCAAGAGCCCCCCACCGTATCTCTTTATTGAAGTGATTTTTCACTTCCTATATTTTATCTCTGATTACACTCCTTACACCTTCTTGTAGCTCATGGAATAGTTTAACTATGAACTTTCTAAATTCCTTCTTTGGCATTTCCTCTACTGTGGTATCAATGAAGTCCATTATTGAAGCATTGTGGGCTGTTTGGAGTGATTTGTTACCTAACTTTTTCATATTGTTTGTATGTCTACATATCTGTTGGTATAGTTCTCACTTCTTCTTTTAAGTGAAGGGCTACTGTGTGAGCTTCTTTTTCTTAAAAGGCCTGGATTGGGTGAATATCCAGATAATGATATTTTAAGTCAGTGTATCACCTCTGCTGATCCCAATATCAGCACCACTTTAAAAGATGCTAGTAGCCCTATTTACTATAATTAATTCAGAGCCAAGCCCTGTTCTATTCAATATTATAAAAAATAAAAACTTGTGGCAATTGTTCTCCATGATTCCTCAAATTCAGGTTAAACTCTATAATAAATTTCTGGAAAAGGTAAAAAAATTAGTAGTTACATTTAGTAAACTTATTAAAACCTTAAGCGAGAGATAAAGGGAGGGATAAAGAAATATTGGGCAAAGAGGGAAGGAGAAAAAGAGATAAGAAGACAATATAAACAAATATTTTATACCAAGGTAGAAAGGACACAGCAGAAAGGTGGGTATGTGAGGTGGTAGCAGACAATGCATGAGGACGAGTAGTAGGGAAAAGGAGCAGGTATAAACCAGACCTAGGAAAACAAAGATAGGAAGATGACTCCAGTCAATGCTTAAGACCATTAGATGAAATACATTCAACAGGGTTGAAGGTGCAATGCTGGCTAATGGGTTAACAATTATCTTTCAAGTTAAAGAGTTATTTATATGATCAAAGTCAACACTAGACTTGTTTATGGTAAACCAAGTCTAGGTGAAGGAAATTCTTGTGGAATCTTGATTTGGATTTCACTGGGGTTTGGACACAGCAGATACTCATCAGTCTTTGGCTGTAGATCTCTCCTGAGTTGCAAGGACACAGGAGCCAATTCCCTGGTTGCTGTGAACCTCCTACCAACTGCTTCTGGTTTGTCATCTCAGGGGCCTGCAGCTGACTGCTGGAAGACCCATTGTTGGGAGTTGGCTGTTTCTATTGTGTGCAGTTATTTAGGTTGCACGCTCTGAAGTGCCCCTGAATTTGTGGGTCACCGTGTACCTATTCCCCTCTATCACATCCCTTTTGTGGTAGTAAAGATCCTGGTGACTGTGAGCACAGGAACTCTGGTTTCTGCTGCCTCCATTTCCCTGTAGTGAAGGGTCTCAGATGGTTTTCCTGGTCTCTAGTTTCCTCTGCCCCAGGTTATGAATGGTGGCCGTTGATACCACTGCTACCAAGTCTGACACACAACGTCCCACAGGCATCCAAACAAGGCTCTGTCATTTTCCAGTTGTGATCATGGGTCAGGTTGTGCTCTGGTCATTTTCCACCAGATCTCTACCTCACTGGATATTCAGGCAGCTCCTGGTAGGGGCCCAGGATAATTGGAACCATCCCTAGGCTTCTCACAGCGCCTCCCCAAGTCAGTGGTCAGGGGTCTGTTGAATCCGCTTTCCTCATTTCGTCAAAGCTGTTTTGTTGTCTCTGTTTGAATCGAGCGAGTGCACGCTGGGCAGAGCTTTCCACCCTTCCCTGGATCACAGAAGCTGAGTGGGGCTAGGCACAGCTCCAGGCACAGATCCCCACCAGCTCCTTCCCCAGTAGTGGTGAAGGGGAGGAAGTGGGGGTGTTCAGCAGTTTTCAGGTAGCAGTGGTCCTTCTAGAAGTCCTTCTGGCTGGATTCCCACTGCTCCTGCCGAGCTTCCCTCTGTTTTAATTTGCAGCTGTCTGGGTCTGGGAAGATGCTGTGATGACTTAAGGTGTTAACTGTTCATCCTAGGGTTCCACAAGGTGGCCACAGACCCCTGGCTGTTCTCACAATTTGGTTTTAATCCGTTCGCTGTTGCACTTTGAATTTTGTCTGCCTCTCCAAATGTTTTTAAGTGGATGAGCCTGAGAGATTTTCTGATGCGCACCCCCTTCTCTCTCTGTTGCCCCTCCCTGCTTCCCATACCCAAGTTCAGGTTGAGGACTAGGGGACTTAATTTCTTTTCTACTCTGCTAACCCATCCTCCAGGCTCTCCAGCTCTCGGCATTTGTTTTGTCACACACCTCTCAATTCTACCTTTCCTTCACTGCCTCTTTTCTCTGTTGTGAGAACATCAGGACTCGCAGTCTAGCTCCCTTCTGCCATCTTCACAAGCCCTTTTAAAATCTTTATCTTATTTTTTAAATGCCTTGTCTTTTTTACAGAACCATTGAGTACAACAGAGGATTATATAAATTGAAAATTTATACATATACATATTACATATGCAAATATATACATACTATATATGTTTTAATATATGTTAGGGTTTCAAAATATTAGCTGGTAAAGAATACATCATATAAACATCTAAATGTATATGTGTATAACATGTGCATTCAATAACCATTTTATTTAGGAGCATGTTTATAAATGCTTAGTCCTTATAGGACTCTATAAAGTACCTAGATTTATCCTGATTTATTTACATACTGTTATGTAAGCCTTTGTCTTGTTTAGCTCGATTTTCAAGTTACCACCACCTCAAATCCCATAAAAATACTACCTAGGGTTTATTTTCTTTTAATAAAATAATAAAAAAATTTATATAAACTTATTTTTAAAATAATATTTGTTTCCTAATACTTATTTATATGATAATTTATGTTTACAAATATTTTAAGTAAACCAGACAATTTGTATTCTAAACTCTCCATGATTACATTTCTATTCACCAAGTCTCTCAAGTCTCAGATTAATTTATGCAGATGCAGTTCCAATGGCTATTTCTATCAGATGAATACCTCTAGGCCAAAGCAACAATCTTGTGTACATTCATTATCATCCTAAATTACAGAGATTAAAGATACATAAACCATGAAGCCACATGGTGATCTTTCTATCTAACTCTTTTCAAATGACTCAAATAGGTTGTGTTTATACATCTGATTAAAGAATTGAAAAAATATCAAAGAGAACCAGCACCTGATACCAATAAAGAGAAGACATAGCTACATCTCATGTTCAGATGGGTGTAAGTAGGTCAAACTTGACAATAACAGTTTTCAATGTCATTGACAACACTAAAATAAACAACATGCCTACCTTTGCTTTTGTTACTTCTTTCACTACTTAATTTAAACCATTTTCAGAAGAATTAGATCACAAAGGGAAGTCCTTCTATATTGGTTGAACTTTATGTTTTTGTTTTGAGAATTAGTTTTTCTTATATCACATCCTATACTTATATTAGTTGCCTTTATTTTTTAAAGAAACTCTTAAAAAGTTTGTTTGGATTTAAAAAAAAAAAGATCATTGTCCTCATGAATGGGATTAGGCCTTTACAAAGACAGTGATAGCAGGTGCCCTCCCCTTCCCTATGTGAGGATGTGGTCACCATGTGTCACTTGGGAAGCGGAAAACTAGTCCTTACCAGACACCAATTCTGGGGGCATCTTGATCTTAGATCATCCGGCCTCCAGAACTGAGAACATAAACTTCTATTATTTAGAAATACCCAATACACAGCAATTAGAAACAATGACATTGCAGCCTTCGAGGGTAAATGGATGGTTATGGAAGAGATCATGATGAGTAAAATCAGCTTAACCCAGAGATTTAAGGGTCGATTGTCTCCACTCATCTGTGGAGGTGGGGACTAGACCCTGAACAATGAGAAAGTTGGTCTAGAAACATGAGTTAAATTCAGATAAGATGTAATGCTTTACAATCTAATACTATTTTTAGAGTTATAATGGGAAGGGGAAGGGAGGGATAAGGGAGGGTAATTGGGGGAGGCACTCCTGGGGATAATTGCAATGTCCAGAATATATACACATCTTATACACATTTTATATTGTTTTGTTAAAATCTTGTAAGGTTGCTCAAAAATAAAAAAAAAAGAAATACCCAATCCAGGGTATTTTCATAGCATCTCAAATGGGGTACTTTGTCTAATCCTGGTTTCTTCAACTGTAATAAAAAATAATGTGCTTATGGTGCAGAAGTGAGAATTCAGTGAGATATAAAGAATCCAACACAGTGTTGGAATCGGTCACTCAGTAGAGACATCCTAAGAAGAAATTTGATCCATTCCATAATTTGTCAGAACAAAAACAATGTGGGGAATAAATGTAGAAAGAAAGAAAGGGGGAAAGAGGGAGGACTGGCTCCTAAGTGCTATTCTAAACAAACAAAATTTTTAGTTTCCTGTAAAAAGTTTACAAATTAAAATTAAACACTAGGGGGAGAGGGAGGGAGAATAAAGAGGGATCTAGGGAGACAATCAACAATGTACCATACTCTTTACCCCCCACAAGAATCCAAATAATACTAATGCAATCATTTAATTCTGGAAAATTCACAATCTAAGAATTTATATTGTTTGTAGGGGCAAAATATAGAAGATTCAAAAGACTGGGGTGTGGATGATGTGAGGTAATTCTGTTTTAAGAATATATGCATATCATATTGTTACTTCATATACATTTATGATTGTACAATAACTCAACTCCTTAATAAAAATTTTTAAAAAACTAAATATTAGGGGCTGGATCGGTGGCTCAGCAGTTATGGTGCTTGCCTAGCATGCATGAGGAAATGGGTTCAAACTCCAGCACCACGTACACCATGAAATATCAGAGCAATGAAAGTCACATGAAAAACTAAATAAAATTGATTCTCTCTATCCCACTGCCTCTCTCTCTTTTAAAAATAAAACTAAGCACTAAATTTAATAAGCCTGTCATAGAGAGATATGTACTGCATGATCCAATTTTTATGAGGAAACTAAACAATCAAATGCATGGAATGGAGGAGTGAAGTGGTAGGTTCCAGGGCCTGAGATGGAGGAAAACACACGTTACTAGATCACAGGCACTAAGTTTCAGTTAACAAATAAGAATAAGTTCTAGGCACCTGTACAACATTTTATCTGTAGTCAACAATACTGCGTAGTATACTTTAAACTCAAGAAGATCTTATACAATGCATTCTTATCACAATAAAATAAAAGTAATAGAGGCAAAATAATTGGTAGACTATAGTCCATTCTGAGAATTCACTGCAAATCCACTGTAAATAAAATTCGTTTTCTTAAAAATATTTAAAAATTTTTTAAAAAAGACTAAATAGCCCCAAATAAGGTCTCTTGATTCTCTTCTTCCCATTCTCAGAAGTGAAATTCCCTGCCACCAAGCCACAGGCTTCCATGTAAGAAGCCACCTAGGCACTGCCTAGGTGAAATGTCCCTGCCACAAAAAGAGCATGGTGCCTATAACTGAACGATCCTGATGTGTTTTCTTCTCTGTGCTTCATGTCTAAAATTTCATTAGCCCTGGGGCATTGATAAATATGGTTTCACCAACAAGGCTTTTCCTCCCAAGTTTTATTAAAACTCTATATCCTTATCAGTATTTTTCACATTGGTTGACACCAGATAGTGGCAAAGTAGGTGTATAGCATGCTATGCAGATAGGTAATTAACTTCTCCTTCTTCATGGCTCAAAGGATCCAGAGGTATTCACTTGGTAAGCTAATGTTGTCTGTTCTAAAACCCTAAACTTTTTATTAAAATGCCAGTATAAACTTTATCTACAGTGAGAGCAACCTAAAAGGAAGTGACATGATGAATCTTGCTGCATGGATATAAAACACACAGTACTTTGTTTTATGTCCATGAGACATAGGAAACTGAGAAAAAAAGGTGATACAGTTAGCACTAAAGCAGCTTCAGTTTCATCAGAGAAGGGAGTAGGAAGGTAAGAAATACATAATAACTAGGCTTCCTGGCAAAACTGGAAGATAGTCAGAGAACGGCATTTCAGAAAGTCAAAGTTCAGTGTCAGAAATAAGAAAATATTTTTCTAATTAGGGATTTGCATCAAAGAAAGGTGAAGGATGAGATGCTCTGGCCAGAGGATTGAGCCTCCAGCTTCTGGGGCAGGGGTGGGACTCTCAGAAGCAGGAAGCAAGAAGCGAAACAGGAAGCAGGAAGGCACTAAGGAAGAGGACAAGAAGTGACAGTATCCACAGTGCCTGAGAGTGTTGAGGCATGAAGTATGAAACTCCATCAGTTGCCACTGTGTTTGACATGAAACAGAAAAATAATACAGTGGTTAAGCCAAGAGAGGTTTATGTTTTTTTCTCAAAACAGGAAATCTGAATGTAGGCAGTTGTCTGCATTGCTTCAGTAGCTCAAGGTCACTGATCACAGCCAATGGCTTAGTGTCTTGGTCTTTTCCTGTCTCATTGAGAAATATCTGCAAAGGGAGTGAGCCAGGGCTCAGGATCTGCCTCGTCTTGATCACCGTCAAGTTACTGAGTCATGCCTAACCCAGGGTCATAAAATGGCACTGGAAAATAGTCTAGGAAAGTATGAAATCAAGGAAATTGTAAGTGCCCTTCAGTGTCCAAGCTGCTGGGAACATATGGAATGGAACAAGTCTTCAGGTCCCAAGAATGATCTAGCAGTGGCTCAATGAAATGACCCAATCTGTGCTAGATACTTTCACTCCCACATCCCATTCCCATTTACTATCTTTTGTTCTCCTCTAGAATTTAAAGAAACATTCCTAAAAACTTCAACCTAGGGGCTGGAGCAGTGGCTCAACGGTTATGGTGCTTGCCTGGCATCCGTGAGGACCTGAGTTCAAATCCCAGCACAAGTACACAACTAAAAACTTCAATCTGTCATTTTTCAGCTAAAAAGGAATATGAGGAAAATTTTTTCACCTGAAGACCTTTTTCTGTGAAGCACCTGATTCCCTTAGGGCAGGTATGATGTCAGAGATCAATGAACTAAAGAAAAATCCAAGCAGATGGAAAGATGCAGATACTGGGTTTACCTACAAATTGCTTTTGTTGCACTAAACATTAGACTTCTAGTTTTATAATTTCATGTACTACACACAAAATTGGGTTAAGAAACAAGCTGTAAGACTTATTACTAGCCAAGCACAGATATAAAGGGACATGGGAGTTAGAAGTGCACCAGTGACAAGAATTAAAAATACAGCCCTTGGGGTGCCATAGCATCCTGTTCCTGGGCATTTCATCTGCTCAACTACTCATGGCTGACATCTCTCAGAGCACTGGGAATGGACAGGACTATTGCAGTAGAAGAGTTTCATCATGGTGACCCATGGCAGAAAAATCTCTCCATGAAGGCAGGATGCCAAGAGTGGGAGAAGTGCCTTACTGTGAGTTGGATGAACAGCAAAATTTCTCCCCAAATTCATCACTATCCAAGGAAGTTTAGTGACATGGAGCTGTGGACAAGCTAAAAGTACAGGAAATCCCAAATAATAATATTCCAGTGCCAGCTACCCAGCTGGTGGTGGGCTGGGAATTTGCCCCAGAGGGGAGGAAGCACACACTTAAATAAATTCAGACACAGTGGTGAACAGTCACTGGAGCCTGGGCACAGGACTCCTGTACTCCAGGGCTATGGCACTGGCAGGAAACATGAGATTGTTTTAATACAACACAAATTAGAGTACCCTGAATCTGATTGCACAAAGTAGCTAGGCAGTGCCACCATTTTGAAACTCCCAAAGGGTGGAACAAGAAACAACTTCATGAACAGTGAACCCAAAACCACCAGATACAGAATGGAATAGAGAGTTCAGTCTGGAAGAGCAGCTCCAAGAGCCCAGTGTTTTGACTGTCTGCCGTGGGAGCTGTGTGGCCCTGGCAGACCCTCCCTACTGGTCCGGTGACTCATGTTCAAAGTCTTTCTGCCCACCCTGTTACACTCCTTAACTGTAGATAGAGTCCATGATCAGAATTCTGCTAAATAGGACCTAAACATCCTGGGAGATTTAGCCTGCAGATCCAACAAATACTGCCAGAAACTCTCAGGTGGGGCAGAGGCTAGGGTCAACCTTAGGGACCTGTGAACAGAAGGAGCGGTGCGCATCCAGTGCTTTTCTTTATTTCAGACCCAGAATTCTGTAAACAGAAGTATTCCCATAGGTCCTGGGTGTTCCAAGTGAGACTGGGCTTCCACACCCCCTAGTGGTTGCATTTGAGACCTCTACAAACACTGGTCTAGCTGAGCTGGTGTCTCCTTCATATCTTGCTGGGGTTATGACTGCCCCACACATCATCTCTTGGGGCAAGTGGGCACCTCAAGACACCCAAAAGTAGGGCAATAACAGTCCCAGGTGAGTTCAGTGCAGGCTGGCCACTCTTCTTAGAACAGCAAGAGTCCTTTAGAGCAGCACCAAGATCCACAAGATTCCCAGCAGCTCCTGGGCCCCCAGCTGAAATGGAACAAGAGTTTGTCCAGCAGATACTAAACTGCCCAAGAGTGCAAGTTGGTTGGCCCTGAAGTCTGTTCTCACAGGAAGCAGGGAAGGGGAATGTTTGCAACCCCTCTACAGAAGAAAATTACCTGGTGGCATCCTGGGAATCTGACTGTCAGCTGAGATCAACAAAATTCATTCCTTCCAACAAACTTAACTGGGAAGTGACTCCACCTAGAAGTCAGCTGTGAACACATACCCCATGGTACATTTTTACCTTAGTGGTAATAATTTGAAACTTTTCAACTCTTTTTTTGTTGTTGTTGTTTTGTTTTGCTGTCGTTATTATGGAATTGGTGTTCCCTGGTGTATGCATTTTTGTTTGTTTGTGTGGTTGGTTTTTTACTGTTGCTGTGATTTCTTTTATTTGTCTTCTATGTCCATATTGTTGGGGTTTGACCTGTGGCAGTCTGCAATATTGTAAACCAGTCCTCAGTCTCTTTGGGCTGAAAAGACTCCCAGTCTCTACTGCCCACTTCTTCTCTTTACTCTGTCAATACCTAAACTGTATTCTGATCTCTCTCATTGTCCCTCAAAGTCATTACCCCACTCTCACCTCATTTCTGTCTTTTCCTTATTTCTAGCAGAATAGACTACAACATCTTTACTACCTTGTAGCTCTATATCCTAATTCACTACCTTCCTAATTCAATCCCTTTGCTCTCTAGACTTTTTATTCCCTCACCTACAGAGGTCCTGCTAAACTGAAGTGAATGTCATACTTGAAAACAGGTGTTTGCTTGCTAACCAAGTATAGTGTGAAAGCTATCAAAGAAGAAAACTGCTAATTTGATTGCTCCTATAGATGCTAATCAACACTGTAACAACTACAGTCAACATTGTCTGTTGTATGGGCTACACTTACTAATAATTCAATACCCCTGAGATATTGGAAAATCTAAAGGTCCACAATACTTTGAAGATTGGGGTGCCAGTCATTGAATTGTGCTACCCAAATTGTACCCCAGCCCAACTAAGCAAAGAGATAAAAAGCTCCAATACTATCAACAAAGCCCTGAAGAGAGTTATTCAGTGTGAGTCCCTAAGCCACACTCCTTGTAACTGAAAATGAGGAAAAAGGAAATCAATCCTTCACCTCAACCCCACAGCTCCCCATTCAGTGTGTCCATGGTCAGGGTCCTAGATGAAAACCAAGAAAAATGTATCAACAATATGATTAGTAATTCAATCAAATAATTAAAAAAAGATTTAAGGAAGGAGATAGGAGAGTAATTTCAGGACATGAGAGACCACATATATAAAGAGCTAGACATTCTGCAAAGAGATATAGCAGAGCTCTTAGAATTGAAAAACACTGTCAACCAAAGCAAAAGATCATTGGAAGATACTGATACCAAGAGTAAACTCAGTAGAAAATAGAACCTCAGCTCTCAAAGAAAGAACATCAGACAACAAAGACAAGCTGAGTTCAATGTTGAGTTCAAGGAGGACAAACAAGAAAAGAAGCTCATTGAGCATGATCAGAACTTCCAAGTAATATTTGACAAGATGAGAAGAAATAACATGAGCATAATTGTTTTGTAAAAAATATTGAAAAACAAACTAGGGGCATTAAGAATCTTCTGAGAGAAAATCCCAAGGAGAATTTTCCCCATATCAGAACTGATCCAGAAAATCAATTTCAAGACACCTATAGGACACCAAACATACCTAACCAAATGAGAAATTCACTGAGACACATCATGTATAAAATGAATAGCAGAGAAATCAATGAAAGAATTCTAAAAGCAGCAAGGGATAAACACCAAATCACTTTCAAAGGAAGATCAATGAGGATTACAATGGATTTCTGAGATCAGACAATAAAGGCAAAGAGAGTATGGAATGATATTTTTCAAATTTTGAAAGAAAATCATTTTCAGCCAAAGATAATATACCCTACAAAACTCAGCTTCAAAAGTGACAGGGTAACTAAATACTTTAATGATAAATTCAAGCTAGCAAGGTACATGAACACAAAGCCTGAACTACAGAAAATCCTCAAGGACGAACTTCATTCAGAGGAACACACAAACAACTGCCAAAACACATAAACAGAAGAATGTCGACAATGACAAAACACACTAAAAGACATTCAAGATGGTGCAAAACACAGCAATAGTCACAATATCAGGGACCCAGATACTCATATCTATTCTGACTCTGAACATGAACGGACTCAATGCCCCAATCAAAAGACACAGATTGGCTTACTGGATCAAAAAATAAAATCCAATAATATGCTGCCTACAGGAGTCACACCTCAGACACAGACTGAAAGTGAAAGATGGGCAAAATGTCTACCAGGCTTGTGGCCCAAAAAAGCAAGCTGGTGTTGCAATCCTCATATCCTGAAAAGTTAATTTTGACCAAAAACTAGGCAGAAAGGACAAAGAAGGTCACCATAACATAGTAAAAGGAATAATTCATCAAGAAGACGTAACAATAGTTAACATTTATGCCCTCAATTACAACCCTCCCAAATATATGGAAAAAGTACTCAAAGACATTAAATACCTCATCAATCTCAACACAATAATACTGAGGTGACTTTAATATACCATTATCAATAATAGACAAATCATCAAAGCAAAAAAATCAACAAAAATATCTCTAACCTAAACAACTCTATAAATCAACTAGATTTAACAGACATTTACAGAATATTCCATCCCAAATTGGCTGAGTTTACCTTCTTCTCAGCAGCTCATGGATCCTTCTCCAAAATAGACCACATCCTAATCCACAAAGCTAACCTTAACAAATACAAAAAGGTTGATATAGTCCCATTTGTCCTGTCAGACCACAATGGTATCATCTTAGCAATTAACAGCAAGAAAAAAAGATAGAAACTACTCAAATACTTGGAAATTGATTGTAATACCCTTTAAACGAAGAATGGATAAAAGAGGTAATGAGAACAGAAATCAAGAAATTCTTGGAAATGAATGAGAATGATGAAACAACTTATTGAAATCTCTGGGATATTATGAAAGCATTTTTAAGAGGTAACTTTATAGAACTGTGTGACTTCATCAAAAATCAGGAAAGACCCAAATAAATAGATTTATGCTCCAACTCAAATCCCTACAAAAAGAGGAACAATCCAATCCCAAACGTAACAGAAGGCAGGAAATAATGAAGATCAGAGCTGAAATCAGTGAAATTGAGAACAAAAAAGCAATACAAATTATCAACAAAACAAAGAGTTGGTTCTTTGAAAAAATAAATATGATCAAAAAACCCTTTGCCAACCTCACTAAAAGGAAGAATAAAGAGAAACAAATCAACAAAATTAAAGATGAAAATGGAGATATTTAATTTTCAGAATTTATATATATTATATTATTTCATTAGAAGCTTGTTTAATTGTGCAACAAATAAATTTCTGAATAAAAAAAAGAAAATGCAGATATCACCACTGACTCAACCAAAATCCAGATTATCAGAATTTATTTTGAAAATTTATACTCTGCCAAGTTTGATAATTTGGAAGAAATGGACAAATATCTTGCCACATACAAAATTCCCAAATTAACATGAGAGTACATAAAATTCTAAACCAACAAATCTCAGGTAGAATAATCGAAACAGTAATCAATGGTCCTCCAAAAAAGAAAACCCCAGGACCTGATGGATTCACAGCAGTATTCTATCAGAACTTAAGAGAAGACTTAACACCAATCCTCTACAAGCTTTTCCATGAAATTGAAAAGGTTGGAACTCTCCCAAACACTTTTTATGAGGCAACCATAACTCTGATACCAAAACTCAACAAGGACACATTAAAAAAAAACAAAAAAGAAAAGAAAACTAAAGACTAATATCCCTGATGAACCTGAATGCAAAAATCCTTAATAAAGTTCTAGCAAACTATATTCAAAAACTTAACAAGAAGATAATTCATCATATTCAAGTGGGCCTCATCCCAGGTATGCAGGGCTGGTTCAACATATATGAAACAATTAATGTAATTCATCACTTAAACAGAATTAAAGACAAAAACCATATGATAATTTCAATTGATGCAGAAAACTCCTTTGATAAAATTCAGCACCCATTTATGCTCAAAAATCTGGAGAAGATAGGGATCAAAGGAAGATACTTTAATTTTGTAAGATCCATTTGTGACTGACACTTAGCCAACAATATGCTTAATAGAGAAAGACTGAAAGCATTTCCACTGAATTCAGGAACAAGACAAGGATATCCACTTTCACCACTGTTATTCCACATAATCCTTGAAACCCCAGCCAGAGCTATCAGACAAGAGAAGGAAATCAAAGAATTTGAATAGGGAAAGAGGAAGTCAAGCTGTCTCTATTTGCTGATGACATGATCCTATACCTAGAAGACCCAATAAAATCGACCAGAAGACTTCTAGAGCTTATAAACAATTTCAGCAGAGTGACTGGGTATAAGACCAACATTCATAAATCATTAGCTTTCCTATACTCCAGCAATAATTCCACTAAAGAAGAAATCAGGAAGTCTGTCCCATTGCCTCAAAAAGAATAAAATACTTGGTCATCATTCTAACAAAGGATATAAAGAACTTCTACAACAAAAACTATAGAATGTTAACAAAAGAAATTGCAGAAGACCTGAGTAGATGGAAAAACATTCCATGTTCTTGGTTAGGCAGAATCAATATAATTAAAATGGCCATTCTACCGAAAGCCCTATATAGATTCAATGCAATCCCCATCAAGATACCAATGACATTCTTCATGGATATAGAAAAAGCAATTCTCAAATTCATATGGAATAACAGAAGGCCCAGAATAGCCAAAACATTACTAAGCAAGAAAGAAGAAGCAGGAGGTGTCACAATTCCTGACCTGAAATTATGCCATAGGTCTATAGTAACAAAAAATGCATGGCATTGGTATCATAACAGATATGAAGACCAATGGAACAGAATAGAAGATACCAAGACAAGCCCTCAAATGTTTAACCATCTGATATTTGATAAGGGGGGCAAAAGCATAGTGTGGAAGGAGAACAGCCCATTCAACAAATGGTGCCGGACAAATTGGACATTCATATGCAGACAATTGAAATTGTATCTTTACCTCTCACCCTGCACAAGAATAAAATCAAAATGGTTCAAATATCTGGAAATTAAACCAACAACTATACAATTGCTTGAAGAAAAAATAGGATCAACACTACGTGACCTAGGTTTTCGCACCGCCTCCCTTAACAAGACTCCCATAGTGCAAGAATTAAAACCAAGGATAAATGAATGGGATGCCATTAAACTAAAAAGTTTCTGCACAGCTAAAGAATTAGTCAAGAGCATCAAGAGAGAACCTACAGAATGGGAGAAAATCTTTGCCTGCTACACCTTGGACAGAGGGATAATAACCAGAATATACAAAGAACTAAAGAAAGTGAACACCAAAAACCACAAATAATCCAATCAATAAATGGGCTAGGGAGCTAAACAGAAATTTCTCAATGGAGGAAGTCCAAAAAGCCCATAAATAAATGAGAAAATGCTCCAAATCACTAGCAATCAGAGAAATGCAAATCAAAACTTCAATGAGATTCCACCTCATTCCTGTCATAGTGGCAAAAATGAAGAATAGGAACAATAACAGATGCTTGAGGGGCTGTGAGAAGAGAGGAACACTTTCACACTATTGGTGGGATTTTAAGCTTGTGCCGCCACTCTGGAAAGCAGTGTGGATATTCCTCAAAAAAACTAGGGCTGGAACCACCTTATGAACAGGCTATTCCACTCCTGGGTATTTTCCCAAAAGAGCTAGAATTGGCACATTACAGAGACACAGCATCATCAATGTTTATAGCAGCTCAATTCACTATAGCTAAACTATGGAACCAACCCAGATGCCCCTCACTGGACCAGTGATTTCAAAAACTATGGCACATATATACATTGGAACTCTATTCTGCTATTAGAGAGAGTGATATGATGGCATTTACAGCCAAATGGATGGAGAAGGAAAAAAATATGCTGAGTGAAATATCCCAAACTCAGAGATTCAAGGGCCAAATGTTTTCTGTAAATGTGGAAACTAGAATACAATCAGAAACAGACTGAAAGTTGTTTAAGCTAATAATAACCTCAACATGTATGAATTATTACACAAGCAAGGGGAACCTTGCCTTTGATGCTGGATGATGAAGGGAGGGGGCAGGCAGAGAAGGTGGGAATAGGAGGGATATCAAGGCAGCTGGAGGGAGGGAGTAGGGGACTTATCCACCCAGTGGGGATCCTTCAACTTCCATAAGAATCCCAACTAACACGGGGGCAAAGTAGGGGAAACATGGGATGGGGGGGGGGACCAAAGTAGGGAGATCACATACTTGCATCAGCCTTGGCTTGCTCTGTCATTATGCGTGTGTTCATTTATGTGTGGCATCTATTCCCTCCTATATGTAAGACTATGTTGAATAAATAAAAGAAAAAAAATGCAGCCCTTGCTGACACCACTCAGCTGCACTCAAGACAAGTATGTGTGAATGAGTCTGACCAGGACAATCATAATAATCATGTAGGCATTGTGATTCTGTAGTAGGATGTCCCCAAAAACTCTGTACTTACATGAAATGCTGCAACTGGTATTTATTGTATTTATAGCCAGGTATGTTTTGGAAGCAGTGGTCTAGTTCAAGGGTTGTTGATCAATATTTACTTTAAAATTAAGTATGAAACATCTTGGGTGAACAACTCTCTGAAGACTGGCAATTTTTCACATCACAAATGAGTCAACATGATTGTAAACCAATAAAACTTCAGTATACAACAAACGTATTATGCTTCATTTTTAACATCAACAGAATGGCATCCTGAACTATGGGAGTTTAATACGCTGTAAGCCTATCTGAGCCAAGGATATATTTTCCATAATGTTAGAATGAATAATCATATCTTCCTCACATGTCTTCACTGGGAAGATTAAATAAAATGGTATTCTTGAAATCACTAGTAAGAACCTGATATAAAACAAACATCTGGGTGAAAGATTGTCCAACTCATGTATTAGACCCAGCAAAGTCATAGCGATGCATAATCTAGGGCAATCATAGATATGTGAGGGGGGATAGGTGGGAGTAAAGGGAGAGTGAGGGAGGATAGGGAGGGATTTAGGGAAATAACCAACAATGTAGTGTACTCTTTACCCCACTGTGAATCCAAATAATACTTATGCAATCATTTAATTCTGGAAACTTCTCAAACTAAGCATTTATGTCACTTGGAGGGGCAAAATATGGAAGAATCAAGAGACTGGGGTGGGGACAATGTGGGGGTATTTCTGGCTTAAGACCAAATACATATCATGCTGTTACTTTATAAGCATTTGTGATTTACAATAACTCAACTACTTAATAAAAGATTTTTAAAAAATAAACATTCACTAAATGTCCATTCCTTTCTCCTCCCTTAAGAGAAAAAAGGTGACAAAAAAATGGATGGAACATATCTCACATCATTGAAAAGTACACAAAGGCGGTACTTATTAACACACCTTTTACGTTAGGTGAAGGAAAGTAAATAGACAAGGTACAAAAGCATAAGGATGTCAAATCATGTAAGCAAACATTCAGGTACAGTCTGCAGTCCTAAGCTTCTTCTCCACATGGCTGTCACATTCGTGATCCTACCACCTTCCTCTCTCTCTGTATTGTGACCACTATAACATTTTACCTTCTCTTTCCTGGAGTCTGTGGTTTAACGATTTTAGCAGGTAAACCTTATGTCATCAATCTCTCAAGTGTATTTACTTACTGGCATTTTTAGTGCCCACTTACCCTCAATTCTGAACTGGCATAGAAGCATCTGGCTTGTGTACAAACCCTGTCCTGTTTTAGTATCTGATCAGGTTCATATAGCTGGCCAACTTAAGGCAAAAAAAAAAACAAAAAAAAACAGAAGCCTTGAAAAAATCTACAAAGTGAGACCTGTACTTTTTTAATTGGTACATTAAAATTATTTACTTTCCTAGAGGTATAAAATATATTTTCCCTTCCTCCCGTAACCCTTCCTTTTATCCCTACCATCCTTCCTCCCCCTCCCCTTTTGCTTCCTCTACTCTACTACACTTCCTTTAGTTCTTCTATTAATTTGTATTTGAACGTCCCTTTATGAAATCTTATCCCTTCCTCTCCCTTTCCTTTATTTTACTATAGCTTCCACAAATGAGAGAAAACATGACTTTTAAGTTTCTGGGTTTGTCTAATTTCACTTAGCATGATATTCTCCATTGCCATCAGTTTGCCAGTGAATGCTATAATTTCATTCTTTCTAAGAGCTGAGTAGAATTCCATTGCATGTATACACCACAATTTCTTAATCCACTCATCTAGTGATGGGCATCTGGGTTGATTCCATAATTTAGTTATTGTGAATTGTGCTGCTATAAAAATTGATTTTAGCTCTGAACTTTTAACTTTTTTTTTAAAGAGAAAGGGACAGAGAGAGAGAGAGAGAGAGAGAATCAATATTTTTAATTGAGTTTTTCACATGGCTCTCATTGCTCAGACATTCAGCCATGTGTGGGTGCTGGAGTTCAAACCCATGCACTCGTGCATGCCGGGCAAGTGCCGCAATCCCCGAGCCACCACTCCAGCCCCAGCCCTGAACTTTCAATGTGCAGATTTTTTTAAATGTCAGGATTATTTGTTGACATATTAAGTAAAATATTATATTGAAATGTTCATTAATTTAAGGCTAAGGAAATTATATTTCCTTCGTGTCTCCACTCATTTCAAGGTAACTTGGATCTTAACTTCCAGGCTTCAGAATTTTGGAATGTGTGGATATTTTTAGTTCACATCCTTTGAAAAGTCTTTTTTTTTTTTAAGTGGAGGTCTTATTTTGGAGAAAGAGGGAAGGTACCTCTGAAGCTCTGTAAGAAATGAAGAGTGTTCCAGGAGCATCAAGCACTGTGGTTTGATATGTCCCCCAGAATTCATGTGTTGGAAACTTAATACCACAGGTCACTTTACTGGTGTTTGAAGGTGGGGTCTTTCGGAGATGAATATGCATAGATAAGATCACAAGGCTGGTGCCCCCAGGACAACATTAGTGGCTTTCTGAGAAGAGGAAGAGAAACCAAAGATGTCACACTCAACTTGTCTCACCTGTGATGCCCTCCACCACATTACAACGCAGCACAAGGTGCGTAAGACCCTCGCTCAAAGCCAACCAGACACCAGCACCATCGACTTGGACTTCTCAGTCCCTAGATCCAGGAGCTAAATAGACCACTTTTTTAAAAATAAATTACCTAGTCTCAAGAATTTTATTATAGCAACAGAAAACAGACCAAACAGACCATGCCACTATGCTGTGTTCCAAAATAGGCAGAGTCATAAAACTCAAATCAACAATCTTGAAAGTGGGGGCTTCTCACCAATGCCAAGAAGAACCCAAAGAACCTCCTAGAAGCTGTCACCTTCCCTAAGATCCACTACTTTAGGGTGGACTGGAGAAAAGAAGCCCAAGCAAGGAATCTCTGCAATGGGGACACATAATTAGAATTAAATTTAATTTTACTTATATAACATTTTAAAGTATGCTGTAGTCTTCCAAGTCAGCTTCTGGACTGAAATTGTGCCCTTTGCAACTCTGTTATAATGGTCTCCAAATAGCTTTTCTGTAGTTTGATTTTGAGAGAATAACACGTTGTTAAAAATATACTCTTAAAATATACAGGCACAATGATACACACCTAAAATCCCAGCGATTTGGGAGGCTGAGGCAGGAGAGTGCAGTTCAAGGCCAGCTTCAACAATTTAGCAAGACCTTGTCTCAAGATAAAAATTAAATGTAAAAGTTGGGTTATGACCCAGTGATACAGTAACTCTGGGTTCAATCTTCCATACTGGAAAAAATTACATATATAAATATGTATGTATATACATATGTGTGTCTGTATATATATACACATGTGTGTGTTCATACTCTCAGCCAAAAGATCCTAAAAGTTGAAGTAAACTGAAATTAATATTTAAACAAAAAAAATTTAAGTGCATAAAAGCTTGCCAGGAGATATTCAAGATGGTAACCTTCAGGAAAGCTGCTTGTTGTTTGGCTCCAGGACCAGATGAAAAAACTCCAGGACAGCTCCATAGCTTCAAGGTGCATGTACAGGAAAATCATCACCAGAACACAGCGCTAGTTAGGGGAGACTTTTGGAGGATCAGAGATTTGGGTGCAGCAAGTGGAAAACATGGATTATATCCATCCCAGCCAGGACACAGCAGCTGTGACCACCATTGATCCCAATAAGCAAGGGAGTGGAGGAGGAGCTGAACCATAAAGTGAGATCTGATCTGCCATGGAGAAGTTGAGTTCCATAACGAACCATGCATTGGGCTCAACTGTAGACACCCCTACTGCACCTCTGTGTAAGGGAAGAATAGTGTCTCTCAGCAGCCTGCAAGGGGGAGAATAAGGAGTCTTATTGAACAGCCTGCCCAGCAGTAAGGTGTCAGCAGTTCAGAGCAGGTTACTCCACAATTCTACCAGGAGCCAGCCACAGTTCAGAGGCTGAACCTGGAAGAGAAGGTGTGGGACAGGCCCAGTCTTCACTTAGCTCAGGGGGATTCAGGTAGTGGAACACAGGGGAGCCTTGCTCTGCCATGTCGACCCCCACCCCCCAGCTGGAAGGCTCGCATGATAAGCTAAGGTGGGACAGGAGCACTAAAGAGATCACAGTCTGAGCTCAGAAAACCCGGAGGGACTGTGAGTGCAACCAGCAGAGGGAGCGTTGATATGCTTTCAACGCCCTGTGCATAAAAACTGTAAGTCTCCTGAGATTCAGATCCCCGAAGGCAGGCAAAGGCCAGACCTGGGGGCATTCATTAAACTGATCTCGTCAAGGAAGCCTCCACCCAGAAAGCCCAGGAGTCTGAGCTAGACACCCAGTTGTTTACTTGAGATCATATAATTCCAGATTGAGAGACCTTGCTAACAAAACTCAGGCAGAGAATATCTGCTCCCAAAGGGTAGAGAGAACCTCAGTGAACATAGTTCCAATTTTTCATTGTGAATTTTTCTTGTTTCTAATGTGTATTTGTGTGCACCATCTGGAGAAGTTGATTGGTTTGTGGACATATAAACATACTAGCTGGGTTTTTTTTAATTATTATTTTTGTTTTGTTTTATCTTTGTCATTCCCCCCCTCAGGTTTTTTTTTCCTATTTTTTTTCTGTTTTCTTCTTATTCCCTTTTCCTTCTTCTCTTTATACTCCCTTCATTCCTAAGGATTTTCTTAAAGGTAAATATTTATCCTTGTCCTGCATGCTGAGGGTTGGGATTTTGATCAGTATATTTAGCACTTGAATTGTATTGTGCCCCAGTTGCAAAGTTTTCCTGTACTTGCTTCTACTCTTTCTTATGATATCGCACAAATTCTATCAATATCTCTTTCACCCTTCCTCTACTTTGGTACCTCTGTCTCTTTTCCCTTTGTCCCACCACCCCCCAGCAAAACCTTCACCTCCTCTATTTTCTCTCTGTTCATGCTTAGAGTATTACAACCTCCTCTCTAACTTCTTCTTACATTCCCTTCTCTCTCAGGCTTCTAATAAGTTTATACCATTAAGCCCCCATCATTAATGCTGTGTAATCATTATCACTGTTAATGCCAAACTCAATAACTATTGTATGCATTGAAGCCTGACATAAGTGATGGTTAAATGCTATTGTCATTGAAAGTAATGGCTAATGCTCATTCATTACATAGGTGGAATTTAACATTGTAATAGATATACCAGGTACTAAATAACCAATTTAATGCCATTTACTATATTCACTTGTTGCTCATATTAATGATCTCCTATTAGCTCATGAGGAGCTGGAAAACTTAAGACACACTAACTGTTCACAAGTTAAGGATTTGGCTTCTGAACTCAGCTTTCCTGACAATACCCCAATCCAAGTAATGGATGGGAAAAAACTGTCAATCCAACAGTAAAGAAAGATCCAAAGAGGAGTAATCAGATAGAGATCTCAGGCCAAGAAATCACTTCAATTTAAGAAATAAAAGAAATCCATGCTTGAACCACACTCTGCATCTGTGCATGCTCAGGACTCTGGTCCCACCATGGCAGGTGCACCAGACACCACTCAGCCATCACACACACATGCCTGGTCCAGATATTTTGGACACATCCCACCATCAAGGATCCCAGGTCCAAGTGCAAACATAGGTTGGTCCGTTTCAGCTCACCCCCACACTTTTGGGACCCTTGCACCCAGCAATGCACCACTACCACATAACTTCAAAAACATGGGCTGCCCAACAACCCTATAAGGTGCCAAGTCCAAGTCCTGGAACTTCGATCCAAAACGTGCAATAGAACAAGGCTCCAGGCAGACAAAGCTTTCTGGAAGAATACATTGGTCATCAGAGAGGTGTAATCTGACCCAACTTTTGATCTGTAAGGAAGAACAGCCCAGAGATTTCTCTTGCTTCCATACAGGGAACCCTAATTCAAAGATCCAGAAGAAGCCTTTCAAAGATGAGGAATCAAACTGGAAGAGGGTCACCTCAAAACCACACCTCGCCTAGCAAGGAGCCCACGGTCAGGGCGTGGGATGAAAATCAAGAACAAATTATCAATGATCTGATAACTAAAAGAAATAATGAACTAAAAGAGGATGTAATGAAGTTACTAAGTGAGAAAACTCAAAGATGAAAAACTATTACCAAAGAAATAGACAGAGCTAAAATCTGCAGTCAATCATATCAGATGAAACATGGCAGAATTTAATAACAGATTAACCTCTGTAGAAAACAGAACCTCAGCACTTGAAAAAATAATTTCACACAATGAGGACAGGCTGAGTAAGTTTGAGCACATAGACAAAACACACACACACACACACACACACACACACACACACACACAACATGCACAGCATGCAGCCAAGAATACTATAGCCAGCAAAACTCAATTTTAAATTTGATGGGGAAATAAGAACTTTTCACTTTTGCAGCATTTGCGAACAGAAAACCAGCATTACAAAGAATCCTCAAAGATAAACTCCAGATAGAAGAAAAAGCAAATAGTCCTCAAACCCACAAACACAGGAAATTCAATAAAGATACATGCTGTCAATAGACAACAAAGACAACACAGAACTTAGTAGTAAAACATAATGACTATGAAACACAACCACACAATTATTCTAATACTGAATGTGAATGATATCAATGCACCAACAAAAAGACTAGCAGATTGAATCAAAAAAATAAAATCCAACAATATTTGCTGCTTACCAGAGACCCACCTTATGGCCAATGACATCCACAGATTGAGGGTCAAAGAATGGAAAAAATAAATGTACCATGTGTACAGCCCAAGAAAGCAAGCTGGTGTTACAGTATATATATCCAACAAAGTAGATTTCAAACATAAACTAATCAGAAGAGATAAAGGCCACTATATCCTAGTAAAGGGAACAACATACCAGGAAGATATAACCATAGTGAATATATACTCACCAAAGCTCCCAACTATGTGAATAAATTAATCCATGACATAAAATCACATGGGAACCTCAACACAATAACACTGGGAGACTTCAACTCTCCTCATTCACCAATAGATATATCATCAAAGCAAAAAACTATAGAGATCTCCAGCCTAAACAACTCCATAAATCAAATGGACTTAACAGATATCTATAGAATATTCCAACCCAATTTGGCAGATTATAACTTCTTCTAAGAAGTACATGGATCCTGCTCCAAAATACATCATATTCTATTTCTCAGCAAATATAAAAAAGTAGATATTATTTGATGTACCTCTTCAGACCATGATGCCATGACCCTAGCAACTAACAGCAAAAATTATAACAGAAAACACACACATACGTGGAGATCAAATAATAGCCTACTAAATGAAGAATGGATCCAAGAAGACATGAGAGCAGAAATCAAGAAATTATTGGAAGAGAATGAGAATGAAGACAAAATATATCAAAACCTCTGGGATAGCATAAACACAATCTTAAGGGGATAGATATATCATCAAGGGAAATATTTAGAGTACTGAGGGCCTAACTTAAAAATCAGAAGAGGTCATGGATAAATAAGCTTATGCTCCATCTCAAATCTCTACAAAAGGAAGAACAATCTAATCCTAAAGTCAAGAGAAGACAGGAAATAATCAAGATCAGAGCTGAAATCAATGAACTTGAGAATAATAACAAAAATAAATAAATAAATAATCAAAAAAATAAAGAGCTGGTTCTTCACAAAAATAAATAAATAAAATTGACAGACTCCTAGGCAATCTCACTAAAAGAAGGATAGAAATGAAGCAAATCAACAAATCACAATAAAAAGAGAGTGATTACTAGTGACCTCAAGGAAATCCAATGAATTATAAGAACATATTTTGAAAAATTATACTCCTCTAACTTAGATAATTCAGAAGACATGGACAAATTTATAGACACAAACAACATCCCAAATTGATGCAGGAGGATATTGAAATGCTGAACAGCTCAATATCAGGCAGTGAAATCCTCATACCAATTAAAAGCCTTCCAAAGAAGGAAAGCCCAGGTCCTAATGGTTTCCCCACTGAGTTTTGCCATACCTATGAGGAAGAGCTAACACCTATCCTTAAGAAGCTTTTGTAATAAATTAAAAAGGAGGGAACTCTTCCATTTTTTATGAGGAAACCATAACTCTGATACAAAAAACCAACAAAGACACATCAACAAAAGAGAACTACACACCAATATCCTTGATGAATATTGACACAAAAATTCGTATTAAGATTTTAGCAAACCATATTCAAAAACACATCAAGAAGATAATTCACCATGATCAAATGGGCTTCATTCAAGGTATGCAAGGCTGCTTCAACATACACAAATCAATAAACGTGATTCATCACTTAAACAGAATTAAGGACAAAAATCATATGATCATCTCAATTGATGGTGAAAAGGCCTTTGATAAACTCCAGCATCCATTTACGCTCAAAACTCTAGAGAAGATAGGAATCAAAGGAATTTATCTTAACTATGTAGAGGACATATATGGGAAATCCTCAGCTAGTATAATACTAAATGGAGAAGAGCTGGAAGCATTGCCACTAAACTCAGGAACACAATGCTGTCCACTGTCAACACTTTTATTCAATACAGTTCTTGAGACCCTCGCTGGAGCAATGAAGCAAGAGAAGAAAATCAAAAGGATAAGAATAGGAAGAGAGAAAGTCAAATTATCTCATTTTGCTGATGACATAATCCTATATCTGGGAGATCCAAAAAAAACTCCACCAGAAAACTGCTTGGGCTTATAAAGAAATCTAGCAAAGTGGCAGGCTATAAAATCAATACCCATAAATTAATAGCTTTCCTATACACTAACAAAAATAGGGCAGAAGAAGAAAGCAGGAAATTGGTCCCATTCACAATATCCTCAAAAAAATAAAATGATCTAACAAGAGACGCAAAAGACCTCTACAATGAAAAGTACTGAACATTGAAGAAATAAATTGAGAAGATCTGAGAAGATGGAAAGATGTCCCACACTATTGGTTAGTCAGAATTAATGTAATTAAAATGGCCATTCTGCCAAAAGCAATATTTAGATTCACTGCCATTCCCATTAAAATGTCAATGTCATTCTTTACAGATATAGAAAAGCAATTCTCAAATTCATTTGGAACAACAAGAAACCCAGAATAGCCAAATATTAATATGCAAGAAAGACAAAAACAAGTGAATTCACAGTACCATATCTAAAACTATACTATAGAGCTATAGTAACAAAAACAGCAAGGTATTGTTATCAAAATTGGGGGAAAAAAGACCAAAGGAATGGAATAGAAGACTCTGAGACAAATCCACAAATCTAATATTACGTGAAGGAATGACATCCTATTCAACAAATGGTACTGAACAAACTGGACAGATATTTGCAGGAAGTTGAAATTAGATCCTTATCTCTCACCTTGCACAAAAATCAAATGAAAATGAATCAAGAAATTAGGAATTAAACTAGCTACTATTAAATTGCTAGAAAAAAATTAAGTCCAACACTCCACCATTTGGGAGTAGGCAAAGACTTTCTCAACAAGACTCATAAAGCTAAAGAATTTAAGTCAAAAATCAATGAGTGGGGGAGCTGAAGTGGCTAAGGCACTTGCCTTGTATGTACAAGGATGCAGATTCAAACCCCAACATCAAACACACAACAAAGTGTCAGAGCAACAAAAGCCAAATGAAAAACTAAAATTAAAAAATTCATTCTCTTTCTCTCTCTCTCTCTCTCTCCCTCTCTCTGAAAAAAAAAATTAATGAGTGTGATACCATTAAACTAAAAAGCTTCTGCTTAGCAGAAGAAATAGTCAAAATTGTCAAGAGACAACCTACAGAATGGGAGATAATCTTGGCCTTCCTATGATAGAGAGCTAATATATAAATTTTCAAATAACTCAAAAACCTTAATACCAAAAATACAACAATTCAATCAGTAAATGTGCCGAAGAGCTAAACAGAAACTTCTCAACAGAAGACAGTGAGCAAGCCAATGAATACATGAGAAAATATCCTAAATCACCAGTAATAAGATAAAGGCAAATCAAAACTACATTAAGATTTCACCTCACTCCAGTCAGATTGGCAAAGGTGATGAATATAAACAGTAACAGTTCCTGGAGGGGTTGTGAGGAGATAGGAATACTAGCACATTGGTGATGAAACTAAAGACTGGTACAGCTGCTCTAGAAAGCAGTGTGGAGAATCCTCAAAAAATTAGGATGGTTCCACCATATGATCCAATTATCCCTCTTCTGGGTATTTTCCTAGAGGAGTTAGAATTAGCATATTACAGTGACACAGCAAAATCTACATTCATAGCAGCTCAATTTATGTTAATTTAATTATGGAGCAAACCCCAGATGCCCCCCACTGGATGAATGGATCCCAAAACTGTGAGATACACACACACCATGGAATTCAACTCAGCAATTAGAAAGGCATGGGATGAGCCCACCATATGATTCTGCTATTCCTCTCTTCGGTATTTTTCCAGGGGATTTGGAGTCAGCACACTACAGTGACACAGCGAAATTGATGTTCATAGCAGCTCAATTTACAATAGCTAAATTATGGAAACAACCCAGATATCCCTCACTGGATGAAAGGATCCAAAAACTTTGGTACATATATACCATGGAATTTTGCTCAGCAATTAAAAAGAATGATATTGCAGCCTTTGAAGGTAAATGGATGGCTATGGAAGACATTATGCTGAGTAAAATAAGCATAACCCAGAGAACCAAGGCTTGAATGTCTTCACTCATCTGTGGAGGCTAGAGCTATACCCTGGCCATTGAGAAAGGAGGTTTATTATCATGTTTTAAATCTGGATAAGGTGTAATGTCATACAACCTAAGGCATTTGTAGAGATGTATTGGGAAGGGGGGGAGCTATAAGGGTGAGTAATTGGGGGGTGCTCCTGGGGGTAAATTTAATTTTCAGAATTTATATATATATGTATATATATACATATATATATATAATTTCATTAGAAGCTTGTTTGATTGTTCAACAAATAAATTTCTGAATAAAATAAAAGAAAACCTTATTGCAGCATTTGAAGGCAAATGAATAGCAGTGGAAGAAATCATGCTGAGCAACATTAGCCTAACCCAGAGAGTCAAGGTTCAAATGTTTTCACCCAATTGTGGAGGCTGGAGCTAAATCCAGGCTTTCGTGAAAGGTAATGAAAATTATGTATTAGACTCAGCAGTGGCATAGCAACACATAATCTAAGGCATCTGTGGATATACGTGGGTGGAGGGTGGAAGGAATGGTAAAGGGAAAGGGAGAGTGATGGGGAATAGAGAGGGATCTAGAGAGACAATCAACAATATAGCATACTCTTTACCCCTCTGAGAATCAAAAAATTACTTATGCAATCATTTAATTCTGAAAAATTCACAATCTAAACATTTATATCGCTTGCAGTTATGAAATATAGAACAATCAAGAGACTGGGGTGTGGGTGATGTAGGGTAATTCTGGTTTAAGAATATATGCATATCATATTGTTACTTTATAAGCATTTATGATTGTACAATAAGTTAACTCCTTAATGAAATATATAAAAAACACTTTCCAGGCAAGAGCCAAAGACTGAATTGTATCTCTTACTCCTGTCCCTTTTCTTCCTCCAAGCACTAATTTTTATTTTAATAACATTCATTTTTGATGGGTGGTTATATTATTTGAAAAAATGAAGGATTAAAAATGTAAACATTATTTCAGGGTATAAATAAATTGTGAGATGTTCCATTTCTGCTCAGGTCACCATAATTAAAAAAATAGTATACATTCTGTAGTTGCTATGTGGACAATACCTAGAAAATATTCTGTTGCCAGAATTATTCATCATAATAAGTTTATTGTAACCTCTCAAAGAAGTTAATGTTAATGTTCTGATTATCCAACAGGATATGGAAATAATGAATGCTTGCTAATTATATAATATGCTAAAAAGAATTACACTGATAAATATTGGCTTCCACACCTAGGAATGGTATCAGATTAGTGTACTCAATATACAAAGAAATGGACAGAAGGAACAACACCTGGATCCAGAGGTTTGCCATGTAAGAGTTCATTTTCATATTGTCATTTCCCCCTTTATTAACATATCCCTTATTACATAATAGCTAGATATTGGTAGGAGTTAAAATTATAAACATTATTTTATCACAATATGGCAATTTTTAAAGGAAAGCTAATAAAGGAGCAGCATCTTCCCAAATCAATAATGATTCTACCTTGATAATAGCTGTACTAAGGCTACTAAATTTCAGCATTTCCCTTGCTTATCTTTCTACTCTTTTATGTCTTCCCCACTTTTCAAAATGAGACAGCCATCCCATATTTTAATTTCCATGTTGATATGCAGAAGCACAAACTGTTTGGGCTTGGATTTTTCTCCTACACTTAGCAACTTAGATAAATAATTACCTTTGCAACTCATAACAGCCCTGCTGTTCCTCATTCTTCCTATTGCAAATTAGCCCCTTAGGAAGATACTTGGTTAGGACTTAGGAAATAGTAGTGGAAAATGACTCAGAGTCTGATATAAATTGAGAAAGATCTCCAGATGAAAGTATCATGCTTGCTCATTCATTTAAAATTTAATTCATTCACATGCAGTTGTTTGGGATTTACAAACTACTAATAGGTTGTTGAGAGTTGAAAGAAAACTAGGATAGCAATTTGCAGATGAAAATTTATGTTTGCTATTAACCTGGTCCAAAAAAAATTTACTTTTTGTTTCAACAATAATCTCATGAATACAAATTATACATTCAATCTAGTATGAATAAATGCTACAATGTGAGTATTAATTAAACATGTAAATATGTGCATGTGCCTATGTGTGTGCAAGTTTACTTACAGGTTTTGTGTGGTTTATTCAGGTAGTTGATTGCCTATTACATCCTGGTTTCAATTCCCAAAACAACCCAAGGAAGAGGGAAAGGGAGAGGTAACATAAATTAACTGGTTCTACTGCAGTAATTCCAACACTGGGTGCTAAGATTTAACACTAAGACCATAGTAGAGTGCCAGGGGACAGTCAAGTGACATGTGCATCTTCATGCCGTTCTATTGCCTGATCATAGTAACCACTTGGAATGTATCTACTACTGTAAATAAATCTTAAGACAGCTGGGAAAAGGAATATTTGATGATTTATTTAACACATAGTCTTAAATTGGTAATTCTTGGGTGTTTGAAATGTGAGAACGGCTCAGTAGAGTTGATTCCAAAGGAAAACTCAATATGATCAATTTTTTGTGTCAGCTAGGCTAAGCTACAGTAGCCAGTGATTCAATCAAAAACTAATTTCAGAAACTCTGCTGGAGCCGACCCCAGCAGCCTTTGTGTGTGGTCACAGAGCTTAGGTCCAGGTTCCACAGCCATGCAGGGCACTGCACTCAGGAAACATGCCAGAGCTGACCCCAGAAGCCTGCGCATGTAGACCCTGGCTTCTGGTTCAGGACCTTCAGCTGCACAGGGCATCCATGCCCAGGAACCCACTGGAGCCAATTGCAGCAGGCCCTGTGTGAAGACTAAGTCCTCAGGCACATGTAGTCACCCAGACATCACCCTTTCTATTGGCCCATACCTGCTGACAAAGATCACAGTTCCTGTCACAGCATGCAGGAGGCCAGTTCTGGCATGACAAGAGACCTGAGGACCCACTAAAGCACATGGGTTGCTGTGCATCTACAATCCAGCAGGCTGCTGTGCACCCCAACAGATTTTGGATGAATGCTCTGGGGCGTAGGTCCATAAAGTACAGAAAAAAAGAGGTTCCAGGCTAAAGCAGCTTTCAGGATGAAGGTGGTCATCATCAGAGGGGTGGTATCTGACCAGACCTTTTGACCTACAAAGAAGTACCTTCAGAGTTGCCTGCCTTTGACACAGGGAAACTATTCAAAGATCCAGAAGAAGATTATCGTAAATGAGGAATCAAAACAGAAAAGTTCACCTCAAGCACACAACCTCTCAACCAAGGCACACATGGACAGGGAGGAGGAAGATAATCTAGAAATAATTATCGATGATCTGATAACTAAAAGGAACAATAAACTAAAAAATTTGATAGTTGGACTAAGTGAGAAAATTCAAGAGATGAAAAACTCTATTATCAAAGAAATAGACATATTGAAAAAGGAAGTAATGGGGCTAAAATCTGCAGTCAATCACATCAGAATAAAGATGGAACAATTTAATAATAGACTAACCTCTATAGAAAACAGAACCTAAGCTCTGGAAGAAAGAACTTCCAAAAATGAGGATAAGCTGAATAAGTGTAAGTGCACAGAAAACAAAAAAGAAAAACAAATCACAAAACATAAGCAGAATTTTTTAAATGTTGGGATGAAATCAAGAGACTCAATTTAACAGTAATTGAGATACAGGAAAATTTTAAAAAATAGAAGATATAAAGAATATTCTCAACAAAAAGTTAAAGAAAGTTTTCCCATATCAGAATAGAGTCAGAAATGCTCATCCAGGAAGCACACAGGACACCCAATAGGCCTAATCAAATGAGAAGTTCAGATCCGGGTTCAAGATGGTGTTCTGAAGACAAAGGCTTTCCCTGCACCTCCGCGACTGATCGGGATTTCTCCAACTTCCCGCCAGTATTTCCAGGTGCGTTTGGGGAGATTGGTAATATAAACCACCAGTCCTAATCTTGGCAGTAGATTTGAGAAATAGAAACTTAGAAGCGACCTGGGGATTTGTTCTGACCTGTCTCGGCTGCAGCGCGGCTGCAGCCCCCCCACGGCAACAGCCACCACACCTACACTCCAGCCAGCCGGGGTCACATCTGCAAAGAAAAAACCCCGCACAACTTTAAAATCAGCGTTCTCGCAAGGACCTCTCTGGGACCTGCGTTCCGTTTTGCGACGGGATCGGAGACTGGAAATATCATTCAAGCAAGCGCGGAGCAGCGGCTTGCGCGGAGGAGGCAGGGCGGATTCAGCTGGAGCCCTGTCCGCTTGCTGGTTGCCACACT